>JAVTVY010034628.1:0-14142 GCA_036873755.1 Hanleya hanleyi | reverse complement strand
CTGTATCCATGTTAGGTGGAGAAGTCACACAGGACGTTGCGCGCCTTGTCCACTTGAATGATGTTGTCAAACTCGGCGTAGCAGATCACATTGACGGTGGTCGGCAGGGCTCGTGCAAAGTGGATTTCCAACCGTAAATTACCTTGCTTGGTCAGGGCCAGCTGATGGTCGTTCTCTAAGGTGGGGGGCAGATCGAAACAGAACAACGTGTATCCGTTCGCGTAGTCCTCCCGACTGATCATATTCCCTTCGTCCTGATTGATTTGACCGGTGGCTGTAAACAGGCTCTGATAGGCTCGAATGAAATTCCTCCGCCCAAAGTTCGGTGTTAAGGCCGTGGCTGGCACCTGTTGTCCATCCACATGCAGGGCCACAAAATTGATGCCGAAATGTTGAAAGTCAAACGGATTCTCTGGGTAAGCTCCGCTGAAACTGGTATTTTCCACACAGGCCAGGATCAATCGCTTGGGTAGTTCCCCCAGGAACAGGTTTTCTTTGTTGGCCCCCATATTTCCAGCAGGCACAGAGAACACTTTGGTTTGCACACGTCGGATAGGGTACTGGGCTGGTTTTGTTTCCAAGGCTTTCATGTGTCCCAATTGAACGGCTGGATTCCGTTTCACTTTTCGGACATACAGGACTGCGTCTTGGATGACAATCTTATAGTCCGCTACATGCCCCTCTACGTTAGTGGCCATCAAGGAGAAGGTGGGAGGCGCCCGTATCAGTCGGATTTTGATGGGGGTCTTGTTCAAGAGGTACCGGTCTTGCATGAACATGTCTGCATGCAGTCGACCCATCATATCCACCGAGGCATTGTTCGCAGTGAAAGCCTTCCGTTTGTTATATCCCCCATTGTCCGCCGTGTCCATGTGCTCGGCCGTGTCCTTGTAGAATAAAGCGGTTGTCAGCTGAGATTTTAGCCTCTCGGCCATACGACAACAGTGTCTCGATGTAGGCTCGATAGGGGTACGTGTTGGTGGAGTCACTGATGAGTTTGTCGCTGAGAAAAATATCCACCTGCTGAAACATCGAGTGCAGCCAGAGATTCGTCGGGCCCACCGTTGCTTGGCCAGCGATTCTGGTGCCAGCTCCATTGACCACCTTGGCTTTCACATACAAGTAGGTATGGGCTAAATCCACATAGGCCGTATCCGCATTACTGATGGTGAACTCGATGGGCCCGGTTTCGTTGATGCTGGAGAGCGGGAGATGCTCCACCATAATCCTTGTTCGACACTGGTTTGTGTGGGCGGCACGGTCCACAAATCAAATTCACTGTTGGTGGAGGGGCAGGACTCGGCGTGGATTAAGGCCATGTTTTAAGAAAAGATATCCTTTGTCTTCTTGGATGTGCGTCGTCGCGGGATCGGTCGTCGACTGGTGCGTGATCTCGGTGGGGCAGCTCTTTTATTCCCTACGGTGCGTTGTGCTTTGGCCACCAAGACGCCTCCCGCTTCTTTGGCCCGTCGTTTCAAGGATTCTTTGGGTGCCGTACCCCCGAAGACATCACCGGCCACTTGCAGTCCACTGCGTACCGCTTGTTTGCCGATTGCTTTCACCCCACGCGTCACCAAGGGCAGAAACGTTTTCACAATGCTGCCGAGTATGTTCCCCAGTCCATGTCCTCGTTGCATGCGTGCACCGCTAAAGACCGGAAAGCCACCCCCGGCCTGTTGGGCATAATAGTCGGCATAGCTGCGTGCATCGCACTCGTAAGGTACTTCCATTATGCAAAGTGGGGAGCACGTGCTTGTCGAAAATGAAGTGTCAGCACCACTTTTCCTCGTTCGAATGCCACCGCTCGTCCCGTGTCATCTCTTATCTCCACCGTGATCGTGTTGATATCGGTATGTCGTACGGGCAGGTACATGATATGGTTGAAACTGTGGGTGACTTGATCGCCATACGTCTTTTTAATGGGGACCACCCGTAACAGAGGTGTGTTGATATCGCCCACGATGTGGCTGTCCACCACGTCCGAGTAGACGTAGAGTCCGTACATACCCGACTTCATATCCATCGGCATCTCGCCATGGTGTTGGGTGGGACCAGCGAACGTCTGTAGCTCGAAACCCAGCATTTGCTGTAGTGTAGGACTGAGTTTCACATTCACGGTATCGGTGAGGGTAAGCTGTGCCTTGTCGTTGTGTACGTTGACATCGAAGAACACGTTTCTCTTGAAGCGCAAGGCTATCAGGCGTGCTGCACTATCCGTCCCCCCCCGTAGCGCCTTATCATGCATCAGTCTTGACAGCCCACCCATGAACTCTTTGGGGGTATCGTATTGGCCTTCGGACAGGGTGAGTCGGGTGTTTTTGCCTTCGTAGGTCACCTCGTACCACACTTCATTGGCTCGCACGTTGTACCACGAATAAGGGTATTGGACATCCACGAGGGCACATTCCCAGCGTCCAGGTAAATGTAACGGTTGCGGTAACTGGGTGACGTACTTGGCCACGGTGTTGTCAGGAAACACATCCAGCGAACTGTTACTGGGTAGGGTTAGGTAAAACATGGCGACTGAGCTGTCCTGCTGCTGCTGTTGGTTTTAATAGGTCTTCCACGCCTTGGGCGGTTGTGTGCGGCGTCGTGTTCGTCGCGGTGACTTGCTACGTGTCACGGCTCTGGAGATGTGGGGTCTTGATCAAGGGTGTTTTTTTATAGGCGCGAAAAGAAAGTGCCCGTTGTGGTGGTGTTTTGGGGGGTGACTCCGGTTCCCATTCGACTTCCCAAGAAGGTAGTGGGCCACTCAGTGATTGCTGGGTTTGCTGCATAAAGGCCCAGCGGTGGGGGTTCCCCACCAATTCCTGTGGTACATGCATGTCTTTCAAGCCTTGAGCGAAGACCTCCCATCCTCGAGGATCGGTGTGCGATCTGCGTTAACGCATCAGATCATTTACTAAATCCCTCATGTGGGTGCCGGGGACCACCTGATTCTGTACCAGGAGTTCGCCTTTATCATTCCAAGTCATGTTAGGATTCTGTTTCATCCGTTGCAATACCAGGCCAGCTTGTTTCTTGAACGATGCAGGTACACTCTTCAGGACTTCGTCTTCCACCCACTGTGGGGCTGTGGGTGGTACCCCTGGTAATGGCGGCTCGAGCGGTGCTGAGGTCGGCGATGTGTCGCGTGGTGGTGGTGGTGGTGGTTGTGGTTATGGGGTAGAGAAGGTTTTGTATTGGTCCATGAACGTCATGTACCGTTGAAGCGTCTCATTGTACCGTTGTACTTTCTCACTGTCGCTTAACCCCGGTCTCTGTAAGATCTGTTGCATCTCTCCATCGAGGCTGTTTATGGTCTTCACCGTAGGTGGGACAGGGTAGGGTGATTGGAGGTTTTGCAGGAACCGTGATTCGACGAGGACCATTTTTTTCGTGTGGTTCATTGTCGGCCGAAGAGTCCACCCAATACTGGACCCAACACGGAAGCGGCCAACGGTGCTAAGATGGCCCCGAGAAAACCGCCTTTCTGTAACACCTTTTTCTTTTGTGTTTGAGGGACCCGCTTGTGGACTAGGGTTCGGAGACCTGTCTTATGCTTGGCCAACTTGGTCTTCTGAGCCGCAGTCAGTGGTACGTTGCCTTTTAACAGGTTGTACCCGATCTCACACAGACAGCGTACAAGGTCAGGGTCCGCACCGCGTACAATGGTTCGGACTAACTCGGGTGGGGCCGTCTTCAATACACGGAGCGTGGGAGCGTGCTTCCGTACTCGCGCAGACATCCTGTACAACTAATGCTAGAACCCACAACTCTGCCCTTTTCATCCACCTCACAGACAAAGTCAACCCTGCTGTGGTATTCATTCTTTTTATTATTCCCCATCATCAAACACACAAACCCCAGCTGGGGGCGCCACTGTGGGCGTGTTTACATTATTTTTGCATGTACACGTGGTGGGTCTCTCCGGGAAAGATGCCGGTCCGTAGTCGAAGGTGGTCGGGGGTGGCTTGCTTGAGATCGAAGAGCATATACCCGTGCTGAGGGGTTGTGGCATCTTTGAAGGCTTCCAACGCAAACGGTGTGCGGCCGGGATACATCTGTCTCGCCAGGTGCAGCAGTTGAGTGGTATCTCTCGGGTTTTTGAAGACCACCAGGTAGTGGGCATTTAAGCTGATATTCCGATGTTCTTTGTTTTTACTGAACAGATTCTGCACAATGTAGATGATGCTGAGCCGTCGATGATGGCTGCCTTTGGTAAAGAGTTGGGTGACCCGTGCATCCGTCTCCGCCATGAGATCATCCACAACCACCAAGGTGTCGGGTTCCAAATCGGCCAGGTTGGGTAGGCCTTCCACGAACGTGCTGCATACGCTTCCTGCCATTCTCCGTAACACCACACGACTCGGGCAATGGGTGGAGTGATCATGCTGTCGGCGTGTTGAAGGAGCTTCCTGACAAAGTGCGTTTTGCCGGAGCCCGTCGGTCCTGCGATGACGCAGGTGAAGGGATGTTGCCACCGAGGGTCCATGGTTTGAGGTCTATCCGTTGTCGTGGTAAACCGCTCTTGTAAATTTCGTACGAGTGAACTGGAGTGGTGGTGGGTACAACGTCGGTCGTCGTTGTCTGTTCACGTTCAGAGATGGTGCTGGGGGTGGGTACAACGTGGGTGGTCGTCGTCGTTGTCGGTTCACTGTGAGGGATGAAATCCGGTGGGTCTTGAGACGTAGTAGGTGTACTTGGTGTAAGTGTAGAGCTCGACGTGGCTTGTACGCGGGGTGTGGTGGTGGTGGTGGTGACTGGGCTCGATACGACTGGTGCTCTCTGTAGACCCGTTTCACTGATGGCTGGTGTTCTCAGTTGGTTAAGTAACGTACTGACATAGGTTACGTCGTAAAACACACCTCCGTACAACACACTCAGCAGGGTTAGCAATAGCACCCCAAAGACCACTTGCGCTTTGCGCGTTTTGCGAGACGCTGTCTTCGGAGGCAGCTGCTGTTGGTCCATAGCACTGGGGTCGGACGTGGAATGACGGCAGTGGTGTCTGGCTTTATAGTCGTTTCACCTGGTTGGCAGCGACCCAGGAATTGAAGGAACTGGGCCAGCCTTGCCATTTTACGAAATGAAACAGTTTGCCACGTCGACGTTCCGTTTTCAAAATCTGCTCCACCGTGTAGTAGTCTTGCTGTGTTTTTACAACAGGCTGTAATTCCGTGTCGTAAAACGTCCCCAGCAACGTTTCGCCTTGGAGATCTTCCAGTTCATAGACTCGCCGCTGTCGGGGTAGGCGCCGTTTAATCAGGAAGTGCTCATCGCTCCAGTTGGGCAAGTAACTTTTCTCGAACTTGCCCTTGACTTTACTGATCCGTACAGGGTCGCCGACCTTGTACACCGCCTTCGTCGTTCGCTGCGATGGCCTGGAGTACAAGACACGCCGGACTTGGCCTTCATTGCGTTGGGTCACGGTAATGGGGGCTCTCTCTATACTTCGATGATAGGCTCGATTGTAACCCCTCACCAGTTTCGGGAGAACATCGATGTACCGCCTTGTATTCTTATAGGTGAAATATTTATACATGCGGCCTTTGGATGTCCTGTTGAACCTCTCCACCACGGAAGCCTTGGTCTCGTTGTACGTATGGAAGAAAAACACCTTCTGTTTTTTCAGAAAGGCTTGGAACGGTCTGTTGAGGAATTCCGTGCCTTCGTCGGTTTGCAAATACAAAGGTTTGCGCCCGGTCTTGAAGATGTCTTTGAACGCCGCTATGAGATTTGCCCCCGTTTTCGTCCGGATGGGTACCACCCACGCATACTTGGATAGGATATCGATGCACGTCGAGATATACCGATTCTCATCGTTGTGTTTGGCAAAGGCGCTCATATCCACCAAATCCGCTTGCCACTGGGCATCTATTCCTTCCACGATGACCCGGTTCCGTAGAAAATGGCGACGGACAGATCGATGTAAGGTATAGGTGTCTTGTCTTCTTAACCAATCTCGGACTTGGGCACGTTGTACCCCTGGGGTTTGGCCGCTCGAGAGAGAGCCGACAATGCACTATAGGCTGCCGGACTGTCGGGACTGTAGTATAAGTTATCCAACACCTTCTCCCAGCGCTTCATGGTGACACAATGATGATGGACCCTGGCTCTATCGTTTATTTATAACGGGTATATCTTGGGCCTGAGTTTCTTTCTGATTTTCTTCGTGGACTTCCACAGTGGCCATGGTCAATGACCAGTCCAACTCGTCTGATGACCGCTTGATAAGCACTTCATCCCCATCCACCACGGCATCTTCCAATGCAGACCATAGATCAGGGTGAAGGGTAAAATGCACTGTACCTCCATATAGCCGAGCCAATTGAGCAAAGAAAGGGCCGCGTCGGATGTACACATCGTGACACAAGTGGATGAGGTCGCCGTCCAGTTCACCAGACAACACCCGTTTGAATTTGGTCCAGCCCTTCCGGGACAGACGAATGTGAGCCGGGCACGGTTGTGTAGGGTCCGTGTGTCCCACCACCACCTCCATGATATCGACCTTATCCGCATACACGTGCAGGAAAACCTCGGGGGTCAAGCTGAAATACGCCAGTACTATATGCTCCGTCATGGTCAGTACGTGAATGGTACCAGATTTCACTGTCTCTCATATTTATAGGGAGAACCCCGTGAGATCAAAGGATCAGGTGGTCATGTCATTGGGCTGACTGAGTGTAGCGGGGTAATCAATGGCATCGTCGTCGGGTTCATGTAGTTGTTCATGGGGTTCAGCCATTGGCCCCGCGGCTTCATCACGGATTTTTTATTCTTCTTCATCGTTCTGGCCCGTCATGTGTGTGTGGGTGGCTTCATGAGGTGACCCTGTCATTCCAGCCTCTGCGCATTCTATACATATAGTATTTTCTCCATCCGCTTTTTTTTCATTAGGTTCATCTAGTGCGTGTTCGATAGCATGAGCCCATGCCAATTGGTGGGGTGATCGATCGTCGGGTATAAATAACTGATCCACCAGAGGGCCTATTTTCTCCAAGGCTGACCACAGAGAGGGAGTTAGGAGGAAACTTCGAGCCGGCTCTTGGTAGCGTCCCACCCGTGGGTAGAGCGCAGTATGGTATACGTAGTTGGCCTTATCCAGGTGGATCAGGTGTCCGTCTAACTCTCCGCTCAACACCCGTTTAAACTTAGTCCACCCATCACGCTGTAGTGTCACCGTATTCGATAAAGTCTCAGGGGACGCCCTCCAATCCCCGCCACTATCTTCCACCAGAGTCACATAATCTTCATAAACATATAATCCCACCTGGTAAGGTGTAAGGGGGAGGATGGCTCGTAGGACGGATGACATGCTTGGTCCAAATGTCGAACGGTGAATGACACACACTCTGTCTGACCCTGGTATTTATAGTGTCAATACCACAGCGCCAGGGTGAATAGGGCACAGACCAGTATGAGGCCAACCAGCCGGTGCTGGTTGCGGCGTGAGCGCTCGTGGTCCATAGCCCGAGCATCAAGGATGGCTGTCATAGTCCAGTAGTGGTGAGTGATGGCACGCCTCTCCATCAAGTGCACTCTGTGGAGGACCGCTTCTGTGAACTCGTTCAGGATCTGGCGTCGTCCCTCGTTGTCGTCGCCATCTGCAAACATGGACCGGACCACTGCTCGGTAACCCGTGAATGAATTCACCACGGTGGCATACTGTAAAATGCGAGTCGCATGGGGCTGGATCTCCGCCATGGCTCTGTAGAAATGAAGGTGTGGGATCCAGAGGGACATGTTTTATAGACCAGATGTAGCTCTACGGGTATAGTCCGTGATACGTACTATTCTGATGGGTTAGTCCAAAAAAGGGAGCAACAACAACAACACAGATTACAGATCAATCCTTTTATTATGCGTGAACAACATAGAAATGCATGTACTGACCTGTCTGTGGGAGGTTTCCCACAATGGCGTTCACCTTCGCGTCTTTTCGTGTACGTCCGTGTCTTTTCGTTAAAGTCCGTGTATCTTCGGTAAAGTCCGTAGGCATTGGGCAAGGAAGCTTTTCCCCGAGACCGAATCACCGCCAGACATGACTGCATCACCGCGGATGAATACATTCTTGCACTCACTCACACCACAGGTCGAGTGAGGTATCAAATTGAAGCATAGGTGAAGGAGCATTTAATGGACTGGGTGTGGAGTTGACATATCGATAAAAAATGGATATGACCTTGAACTGATCACGTGTGAGGGAAAAACCCCAGAACCAAGTCAGTACATGCATCCCATAGTCCCAGGTCACGCCCGATTCACGCAGATCGGAAGTGACGTCATACACCTGCGCACAACCGTGATGGAAAAAACCCAGAACCAAGTCAGGACATGCATTCCACACAGGCAGAATGCAGGCAGGCAGACAGGAAGGCAGGCAGGTAGGAGGGCTGGCTGGCTGGCTGGCTGATCAAGTCAGGTCAGGTAAGTGAGATTGAATACACCCCTTTCCCTAAAAATAGACTCCTTTTATACATTTTCACTACTCGCGGCCATCTTGTACCACATGCCCTCATTCATGACACTGGTACCCACCTCCCACATCTTGCACTGACTGACACTGGCGGCCATCTTGTACCCACCTCCCACATGGCGGCCATCTTGTACCCACCTCCCACATGACGGCCATCTTGTACCCACCTCCCACATGGCGGCCATCTTGTACCCACCTCCCACATGGCGGCCATCTTGTACCCACCTCCCACATGGCGGCCATCTTGTGCCCACCTCCCACATGGCGGCCATCTTGTACCCACCTCCCACATGGCGGCCATCTTGTACCCACCTCCCACATCTTGCACTGACTGACACTTGGCGGCCATCTTGTACCCACCTCCCACATCTTGCACTGACTGACACTTGGCGGCCATCTTGTACCCACCTCCCACATCTTCCACTGGCGGCCATCTTGTACCCACCTCCCACACATCACGCATGCGCACACCGCCCCAATACCGCCCCATTTTTTTTTCTGCGCACACTTATGACGTCACACAAGGTTCTGCGCATGCGCAGTGAGGCGCTACTTCGCCAATTTACGCTATATATACTACTCATATGTGTGATTTGATGGCTGACAATGCGTTATGGCGTCATTAAGTTAGGGCGTTAAAACGTAACGACGGGCGTTGACGGTCGTCACTGAGTTTCGATGAATTATTGTCAATTCCATGGGATATCTAGATCCATCACAGCTTCTGAGTTGTTTCACCACTTTGCACTTGTACCTCGTCTTCCCATAAATAACTTCATTGTATATCATTGCGTTGCTTTAATTTGTATCTACTCGTTGTCGTCTATGAGCTCGGGAGCTCGGGGATGAATGATTGAAGGGAGGGAGAAATGGATGGAGGGATGGAGGGAGGGACTGATGGAGGTAGTGGAGAGATGGAGAAGAGGGATTGGAGGGGGAGTGATGGGGAAGGGAGTGGAGTGATGGAGGGAGGGAGTGGAGAGAGGGTGTGGAGTGAGGGAGGGAGGGAGGGAAGTGATGGACAGACAGAGAGAGAGGGGGAGGATATACGTTATAGAATAAAACATAGAAAAATCCCGACGGTGATGGACCAAGATTCTCATTGGGCACTGAAAGAGGACGGAAATGACCGAAGATGACCGACGAGGATGGCTTTTCATCGGACAATAAGGAGAGCGCGATTCAGACTAGCGTCGCTGTAGTTTTATGACCTGGATATGCCCAAAGCGGTTTTCCTAGCTTGGGTATAGTGTCGGGGCCAATTAAATTTATGAAAACGCAACCCTTGTTGAATTTACTTTCTGTGACATCAAAGGACGGCCGTCATTATTCGAGATCGTTTCTCTCGTGAGAGAATAAGTCTCGCGTCTATGAGTTTATGACTACGAGGTATCCTACACTAACAAATTTGGACGACGGCTGTCTAAGAAATACCTGATCCATCTACACGGCATACAATCGATAGTGCACCTCTAGGGGTACTCACTCACTCTTGGAGGTATGAAAGGCGCCACTCGGAGTCATTTATCTACCTGACCGTACTTTGTCGTTCCTGGATGTTGGTGGTTATATCCACACAAGAACCATACTCGTATAAACCATAGTTTCGTCATTCAAGCAAATAAATTGTGAAAATTACTACTCCTCACAACCTGTACACGCGCGTTTCAGATGAAAGTTCTATAAAATTCATCTAAGAAGAGGTGAACTGTTTTTATTTCAGCCGATCAGACTACCTGGCATATCTAAATTGTATCTAGAGGGATAAACATCAGCACATTACAATTAAACGGATATACATTATATCAGAAATGGGTGTACAACAGTGCAGCATCTTTTTTCAACACCTGTTCTGGTATTAAAAATCACACGCATTGGATCGGCATCTTGATGTGTTGTATGGTTATTGGGTTGTTCTGTGCGATAAAAAAAAAAGGAAACGATTTTTTAGCGGAACCCTCTATTTCACTCTGAGGTAACCCTTCTCTACCTCCAAACGCGGACCCATCGATTGTAGGCCGTGGCCTATGTACACTGTATGCGCGTAAGTACGTAGCGGCGGAGATGCTGGTTCTGTGAAAGCTGAGGTTTTCTAGACCAAGTTACCCCTATCTCAGCGATCGCTGCTCGGTCCTATTAATGTAATAATAAATTCATAAACGTATAACCGACGTTAGTGTTCACTGATTGGCTACACTGACATCTGACGCCTAATGAGGGCGTGTTCTTATTGGATAATGTTGGGAGAATAAAAACCGACGGTGATGGACGAAGATTCCCAATGGAAACAGCGAAAATGGCCGGCGATGTACGACGAAGATGGATTTTCATCGGTCAATAACTAGAGCGCGGTTAATACTAATTTCGCTGTAGTTTTATGACTTGTAAACGTGCCCCAAGCGGCTCCCTGAACTTGGATATGGCGTAACATGGGGGACAATAAATTTATGAAAACGCAGCCCTTGTTGGTTTCTCTCTCTCTCTCCCTCTCTCTCTCTCTCTCTCTCTCTCTCCAAAGGGCGTTAATATAGGGCGTTAAGGCGTTAAGATAGGGCGTTAAGGCGTTGAGATGGGCTTTAAGATGTAACGACGAATATTAAGGCGTTAAGATAGCCCGTTAAGCCGTCCATGAACGCAAGCGTATCCTCAAGACGTGCACTGTAGTTTAAGGATTTGTAAACATGCCCAAACGGCTTTCCGAGCTTGGGTATGATGTAACATTGGGGGTGAGAGGTTTCAAATAATCCATGTTCCTGATTCGTTCAATTTCAACATTTCGATCTTCGACCCCCCGTAAGTGGGGGTATACTAGAGTCAACTCTAGTGCGAATGTCCGACTCCATCGATGTCGTTTGTGAAACTCCAGGCTGGTCGGCTTTAACCCACCCCCTTAACCGCGCGCCACATATTATGGCGGATTTGATATTTTCATACCACTCGGGATGAAATCACCGTTTTTCTGTTACACCGGCTTTGTGCGTATTTATTTTCGCGCTGTATCCGACCGTAAAAGTCGAGCAATTTCTATCGTCCGGAGTTGGTTAGTTCTGGAGTAATGTTCTCTAATGGTGTAATACTCACTTTCGGACATGCTCATTTCCTCCACGCTGTACCACGTTCGACCGCCCACTGGTCAAGGGGAGTCCTTCCACCGTCTACGTCTATGAACTTGGATTTTTGGAGTATCCCCAGCACGTGATTTAACTCTGAATACTGCTCTACCCCGGGTACATCCGCTCTGAGTCATCGCCGAAAATAACCCCTACCTCTAGACGACCGGATAACCACCTGGTCAATCTCTAACTCATCGCCGAAAATAGCCTCGTCCTCTGTCCACCCGGTCGACCCAAAGACCTTTCTTTGATGCCTTCCAAAGTGCAACGCTTCCAAACAGAGCCCCTCCTAGACAGACCTCCTTCCAAACAGACCCTTTTCCAAACCGACTCACTTCCAAAAACGCTTCCAAACAAACCCCTTCCAAGAAACACACTTCCACACAGACTCACTTCCAAACAGACCCCTTTCTAGAACCGCTTCCAAACAGAGTCACTTCAAAAAACGCTTTCAAAGAGCAGCGCTTTTAAACAGACTGACAGTCTGGAATATTGAATGACGGACTAGACGCTTGTATTCTAAAAATGCTTTCAAACAGACCCCCTTCCAAACAGATTCACTTCTAGAAACGCTTCCAAAGAGCAATGCTTTCAAACAGACCCACTTCTAATAATGCTTTCGAACTTCTAGAAAGACCCACTTCTAGAAATGCTTCCAAACAGACCCCCGTCCGAACAGACCCACTTCCACTACTCATATGTAGCGCAAAATAAGCGAGTTTCCCCTTCCAGAGGGCATTCCAAACATACCCACTTCTATAAACGCTCCCAAAGAGCAGCGCTTCCCGACAGACCCAAAATAAACGAGTTTCATTTTTTTTTTTTTTTTCGTCTCTGTTAAGGTGAGTGGTCGCATTGTTCGGATTTATTTGAATTATTGTGTATTGAAATATCATAACATTTCCATGGTGAAATGAGGTATCTTATGGGGGTTTGAAGAGACTACTATGATATTATTAAGTTTGAAATAAAGTTGACGAGAGAAATATTCGCGAGGAAATGTGAAGATTAAAGTTTAACAATCCGCTCAATTTATATCTTAATAAAAGCATTTGTAGTAATCAGGAGCGCAACATTATCACACAATTCTATTTCCCGGAATCGACAGGTTTCAGAAAATATATGACATGTATCAGTGGGTTACTTCCTTTCAATTAAATGGAACAAAGCTGATAAAATATATTCAAATTCCCATTGTTAGTGCCATACAGTTACAGCTAGTATAATGACCTGTATTTAGATTACACACATTTCGCCTGGTAGCACTTGTTTGGTCCTCGCTCTCCCTGGGCAGTAACTCCAATTAAACTGTCTTCCAGGTGGGCGTACACTCGGAGAAGATTGTAGTGCCATTAAACGTAACAGTAATATCACCGTAAATGGGATATATGAACTATCCAGTGGCGCAAGCGAAGTTGAAGTCTGGTGTGACATGACCTCTTCCGGTGAAGGCTGGATTGTCTTCCAAAGGTATGGTCATTCTTTTATGTAAAAAGTCACGAGAGAGCTGGTGCATACATGTACATGGAGAAGGTAAGCCTGATATACAGTGCACTTCAGCTCAACCTTACAATTGTAGTATATTCTTGGGTATACGTATGCAGTAACACTCGAGGTATTCTGTGTCTCGATGAGACTATACATCCGCAGTGATAGACCCACTCTTTTTATCCAGAATAACTGTGTTACTTCCTCAGCGACTTTCCGTTTTGTCAGCGAAACTGCGTAACTCCAGCGATGGACCATAGACGTCTGCTTCGGACAGCATAACTGTGTAACTTCGGCGATTAACCGTTTATTTTTGCTCAGCATAACTTCGTCAGGCCCTTTCTCTTTTTCTCAGCGTAACTGCGGCTAAAACCCTCTCTTTCGGACAGCTTAACTTCGTCAGACCCTTTCTCTTTTGCTCAGCATAACTGCGTAACCTAGATCTCTCTTTTCCTGAGATGGTATCTGCATAACTTCAGCGAATTTCCCTTTTTCTCAGCGTGTTTGCGTAACTTTTTCAGGCCATTTCTCTTTTTCTCGGCGTAATTCCAGTTATAGCCTTCTATTTTTCTGACGGCATAACTGCGTAACACCATCTATATACCTCTCTTTTGGACAGCGTAACTGCGTAAGTTCGGTGATGGATCATTTTTTTGGTCAGCGTAACTGCGTGACTTAGGCGAATTTCCCCTTTTGTAAGCGTAACTGTGTAACTTCAGCAGACACTTTCTCTCTTTCTCAGCGTAGCTGGTTAACTACAGTTATAGCCCTGTCTTTTTGTGACAGCGTAACTGTGTAACTCGGGTTATAGACATCTCTTTTCCTGCGAACATAACTGCGTAACTTCGGCAAATTTCCCTGTTTCTAAGCGTAAATGCGTAATTCCATCTATATACCTCTCTTTCGGCAGCGTACTGTGTAACTACGGTGAAGGACCATTTTCTTGGGGGGTCAGCGTACCCTTTTTCTCAGCGTAACAGCGTAACCCCAGCTATAGACCTCAGTAGTAAGCCATGAAATTCTGTCGGAAAAATGATGCTTAAAATGATGCTTCGGTGTAACGTGGTGCTGACGTCACGAATG
>JAVTVY010034627.1:0-15538 GCA_036873755.1 Hanleya hanleyi | reverse complement strand
ATTCAACATTCACCTTTTCGAAAACATAGATGGGAGGTAACTCCGCTAGAACGGCTTGATCTCGCCGACGACGCGTGAGGGTCCTACTGTTTACCGCCCAGTCAAGTCCAGTAGCGTACAACTCGCGTCCACTCATGTTCAGTAGAAAAGAGATAACCGCCCAGGCACGCATTCAGTCACCAGTGACGTCCAGTAGCAAATGTCATGTCCAGTGGAGATAACTGTACACCCAGCATTTGAAAATTGTGATTTTGCGATTTAAGTTTAAAATTCGATTTTGAATTAAAACAACTGAGTTCGTAACCTATTTATTTTTTTGGATGATCATTCTTAGTTGGTTGTTAATTTTAATTACGAATTGGAATTTCAGTTTTTTGAATGAAATTTCAGTTTTAATTGAATTTGATCAAGATTAAAGTAAAATTATTTTTAAATACTTGAATTTAAATTTGAATATAATTTTAACTCGAAATTAAAATTTAATAGTCGGAAAAAAGTTTGAAGAAAACATTTCATATGGAATGAAGTCCAGAACTAATGTTTTGAGTTCAGCTCAATCAGTTCCTAATCTGAAGCTAGAGTATGTTTCAATTTAAACTTTCAAAGTTTACATTCAAAATTAATAATGAACTTTTCGAAAATTCCTGAAACTTCAGTATGTTTTATAAACTAGACATCCTCCGATAATACCTAAAAAATTCACACCAGAGATAGGCCTACACATTTTTTAAAATTTATTTATGACGATTTATTTGTATTTCCACATTTTAATGACATGGGAACCATACCCTAGTTACAGACGAGGGGGAGCGGGGTAAGCTCCCCGCCCCCCGTTATATATTTTTGCTATCCCTAAGGCTAGAGTGCTGAAAATTACCACACTATATCTGTGGGTCAAGCTCTACTAGAAAATGTGAAAACAAAACAAAGAAACAAAAAAGATGGCCTTCTCCTATATTGTAACTTGTTTCATCAGATTAATATTTTATTTTCTGGAAACCATGAAGAATTTCGATTAACATTATACAAGCGGGGCGCGGCCGCGAAGAGGCTGCTTGCGAAGCAAGCTCTATAGGTATTGTGTAGACATGCGAATATGGGTCAAAACATAGGCAAAATTTAATGAAAACTCAGCAAAAACAACAAAAATGCAGAACTAATTTTTGAGTTCACCTCAATGTAAAATCAGTTCAAAGGTGTCCCTAACCTGAAGCTAGGGAGAGTATGTTCCAATTTAAACCTTCAAAGTTTACATTCAAAATTATAATGAACTTTTCGAAAATTCCTGAAACTTCAGTATGTTTTATAAACTAGACATCCTCCGATAATACCTAAAAATTTCACACCAGAGATAGGCCTACATATTTTTAAAAATTTATTTATGGCAATTTATTTGTATTTCCACATTTTAATGACATGGGAACCGTACCCCAGTTGCAGACGAGGGGGAGGGGGAAGCCCCCCCCCCCCCGCCCCTCTCTATATATTTTTGCTATCCCTGAGGCTAGAGTCCTGAAAATTACCACAATATATCTGTGGGCCAAGCTTTACTAGAAAATGTGAAAACAAAACAAAGGAAAAGACAAGGTGGCCACAATGATGTCACAGCGACATCATTTTCAAAATCATAGCCATTACAAGGTTGTTTCTGTCCATTATAGTATAATAGCTCTCTTCCATTAATATTTTAGCATTCAAAATTATTCATAAAGTATGTAATTATAATCATTCTATCAATTCCTTAAATTAATTAAAAATGTAAAAAGAATAATATCTCAATGTTGAGAACAGCTACAATATGAAATGATTTAGTCGATTGGTTTTACAGTTGCACATTGAACTATTTTAACATATCTGGTAAATCTATTGGCTGTAAATGTTTGTAACTATTGTTTCCATTTGGCAGTTAAATAGTAGTAGTTTCGTCTTTGTATACAGATCTGTCTATTAATCAAGATATATTCACTTCGGTCTCAACTTTTGAACATGTCCATTACAAGGGCATTTAGTTTGGTTGAGTGAAATCTACTTCCCCAAGGTTTTATATATTGTGTGTACAATCAAATTAGAATTGAACAGAATTCCTTCAGTAATAAGACTAATTGTGACAGTATATATGTGACATAGATTTTATGTCCGATAATTAGAGGAACAGGATTATTCTTATTAATAGGACTTTAAAATAAAGCTGCCTTATGACAAAATATAACATCATGACCACCTGGAACAGTGACAGGAAATCATAGCTAGGACTGAGATCGAATTTGGACAATTAAATATTTGATCCAGTCTAATTAAAATTAAATCCTATCTGCTCCCCAATTTGGATATGTCGCCTACATAGTGACATATACGATTGGGGAGCATTGATAGGATATAAATTATGTCATATTTATGATCCAGGCTAAGTTGACAAATTCTAGACAACAATACCACATGGATTTTAATGCTGACCTGACTTTCAAACAAGCCATCGGTTTTGATGTAAGCATGTGCATGAAATATGTGTTCAGTGTAAAATACTATACGAAACGTGGACTCAATCTGCCCATATCTGTTTCTGTGATGGATATGGGCAGATCAAATCAATGGAACCCTAAAAAGTACAAAAGTACTTTAGATTTCATCCATTTCAAATATTAGCTCTGTATGAAACAAGAAATTGGGCTTTTCCAGAAATTATCCAGACCCCCCCCCTGTGGAAGAGGTCAGCTATTAAAAAAATAATCCATGGATAGGACCAGACAATTTCAACCTCTGAATTTTTTTCCATGGATTAAGTTTATTTTTCAAAATAATAATCCATGGATAAACACACGTTTGAGTCTGAGTCTACACCAGTTTATTGTGGGTGCGGCTCCATAGGTCAGATTTTTCTGGACCGTCCAGATTGTTCGCGTCTCCCACAAAATCCCACAGGGACGAGATTCTACTATACTGCATATACATACCCATCTCACACTTCAGATATATATATCTGAAGTGTGAGATGGGTATGTATATGCAGTATAGTAGAATCTCGTCCCTGTGCAAAATCCATCCAGGGTTTTGGACTTGGAAAAAAAATCCATCCAAACTTTTCAGGCTGAAAAAAAAATCCATCCAACCTCTTCCACAGGGGGGGGGTCTGGATAATTTCTGGAAAAGCCCATTATGCGAATGAGTACTAGTGGAAAACTTGATATGAATAGGCAAAGCCAGAAACGAGAGGAAGAAGTAGGCCTATTTCTCCGCTCGCTTCTAGGCTTTGCCTATTCATATTAGACTACAATACCATGACAATATCCATATATGTATATGAACATTTCACTGATTTGTTATTCATGTTCTTGTTCTCTGTTGTTTGTACTCTGCCTGTAAAGGTGTTTTGTACAATAAATTGAATTGAATTGAATTGAATTATGGATGGCGAATTGCACGCAAATGGAAAAAGGGCGCGAAACCCAGAGTACCTGGATATCGAAACTCTTAAGTTAGAAAGTCGAGTTTCACTTCACGACAATTTGAAAACCTAGACTGATAACTTAGGTTTTTTACACGAATATCCAAAACAAAACAAAAACTCGAAGTTGAAATCATCTTAGCTTGCTATTGGGCATTTCACGTTTCACTTAAATGCACTACGAGCAGAAGTTCCTACGTATGATCCATTCGCAACTTCTCGGGGATCTCCGTTTTGAGATGTCCCTCGAAGGTCATTGAGGCCATATTGGACTAGAGCATGGTCATGTGACTTCGGTCTGTCAAGGAACTGTCAGTGACGTCACGGGAATTATATCTTGCCAATACGTGGCGTGTGTACCATTTAAACTGATGGTTTTCTACTGAAACGTGCTTCGAATCAAAAGAATAAACAGTTTTTAGAATATCTGACGTAAATCAGAGACTCGCAGGGAAATATTTGCTGGTCGGGGATTAAGGCTTCCGCGAGAGTGATTGGGCTTCGGAGCCGCGTCACATCTGGAGATTCATAGGAAATTCATGTTGTCGTCCCCCGAGCGTAGAATCAGTCCCCTTCGTAGATTTCCGCTCGGGAGTTCCGAATGACGTATGATCGTGTCATGCGTTCGGATGATGAGTTGAAATACAAACTCGGGGTTGTCTGCTAGATAACCTAGGTTTTCGACCGTAAACTTAGTTATCAATTCGAAAACCTAGGTTTTCTCTTTGATATGTGAGTTTCTGATTATTTGGACATTTGGGCTTCCACAGAAGTACAGGGATCGGAAATTGCCGAGAACTAACCTTTTACCAGTTTACGATACCACGTAAGTTTACGACATCACCTACTGATGTCCTAAAATTATTTGCGCAGCAGTTTCGGTCTCGTTTTCGGCATTAACAAATCGCGGGTGAAGAAAGTTTTTTAGTCAACTGCCGAAACGATTGTCACTGTGACTGAGCATGCTGAGTGTTCGATAGGTTGACATTTTCTTGATAATAACTGATTTGATATCGTTGTTCAGCGAGAACGTGAGGGTTTTGTACTTGTACGTCAGGTAAGGTTAATGTTAAACGCCGTAAGTGCTGTTTTGTAGATGCAGTGTTGTAAACTGGGTGCTGGGACATCCGCAATGCTAGCTGATTTATGAGTCAGCCTGAGGAGGACTATGCGGGTTGAGGAAAACGGGTTGCACGGCGTGTTCGCACGACCTGTGCCCATCGCGGTGCGATGGAGTGCCCAAGTACATCCATCCATCCATGTACTATCCCAAACAGGCACGGTTTCACACAAAGTATAATTTTATATTAAGGAAGGTCGTCCCATTTTGACAGCATGGTAATTCTTCTTACCTTTCTACTAACTGATATATACTTTTACAGGGTTTTTGTTAAAGATTTTACATCTATTTATGGCCGAAGATCCGAACCCATGCCTGTTTTTAGCTGCATATCATTTAGGCCTCTGTTAATTAATCTTTAGCTTCTCGTGACCTTGGGAGGAAATTATGATGATGCTGAATGCTGTAATTATTAATTATTTGGCTGCATTAAGACATTGCAATAAAAAAGAACTTATGTATGTGGTAAACTACAAGCACCAATGGAAAATTTATGTCAACTTTGATATGTCAAAGACAACTATTTCCCTAATTTCTACAATTAGAACTGCAAAAAGCTTTGTTGTTGACTAAATCATGTGAAATTTAAATGGCACCTGTGATATTATATCATAGAATTTATATCCAAGTAACCCCTTTTTTAAAGAAAGAAAATTTGTTAACTAGTATTCCAACAAAATTCAGTTATATTTATCAATAGTCTCCCCTTGTAAAATTGCTGCTTCCAATAAATTAGAATCAACCACCAGAGTCCCGTTGGTATTATCAATTAACTGAAAATGTCTGCATAGAAAAACGTCAGCTTGTGAACAGAAGTCCAAGAAAAGAAGCCAACAATATTATTTACCATCGAAACGAACTGAAAAAAAACAGTTCAATTCCGTTTCGTAACAGGTCCGACTTTTGCATGCACCGGACTACCGCGCAAGACTTGACGCGCAACCGGAAGTAACTTGTCGCGGGAAATGTTGACAGAGAACACCAACAACAATGGCCAAAGATCGGCTTGAAATAAATTTTCAATGGATTATTTCTTGGATTGTCCATTCCTTCAGATAGATCTAGTCTTCAAAAAGGTATTTACGAAAATTGACATGCGTTATTTCGACCGCTGCCTTTTTCTGCACCTTTTTTTTTTGCAGCAGCAGCAGCACCCTACTGAATCGACAAGTGTGATTATAGGTGAATGCACCAGTCCATTTGTCATGCGACCATGAACTGTAGGTTGAATCACTTCACATTGAAGCCGCATAAAAGCTGCAATGTTATAATGAGGCAACATGTGATTATATATCAGATATGTCGACAGTCCATTGTAGCTACCATTTGTCTTGGCAACAGTCCATTTGGCGAATCATTAGATCAGACGATGTGCTCTCTGTGCATCATTCACAAGTGCATGTTGACCTACAATGGACTGTCGATCGGTCCGATGATGATACAATGGACTGTCGTAATATCAGACAGACAGAGAATATACTATTAATGGTTCATATTCCTCTTAAACACACACAAGTGGAAGGAATCGAGAGATGAATGAGTCAGTGATACATGAGGCAGGTAGTAAGTTCCCACGTGTTCATTTTGTACTCATTTCCTCACACTATAATTCGATGCTAATACCTACAATGGACTGTCTACCAACACCTAAAAACACCTCTCGCCGCAAAAATGTTTAAAATTTTTGTTAACTTGAAATAGTAATAACCCTACGTTTGGTGACAATATAGTACGATATTTCTCCTTCAAAATATGACTGGACACCAGTAACCATACCTGTCATCGATATGCTGAAAATCGTTCATTTTCGGCTGTGGTCACTGTCGTCTGGTCAGACACACGCCCACGCTTGATAACTAAAGCACTGGAAAACCTACCATTGACTGTAATTTGACACGTGACCGGCGGTTTTCACCTATAATCATACTTGTTGATTCAGTAGGGTGAGCAGCAGCAGCAAAAAATGCCAAATAATTAAAACAATGCGTAATTATTGTAACGACAAAAAACATGCGGGCGGGTCATGAGAAGCTAAAGATTAATTAGCAGAGGCCTTAGGTGTGGAATGCACCCATTGCATTCCGACGAACAGTGCACCATATCACTCGGTTCGAGAGTATTAGATAAGATGTCTGCGGCCATGTTGTAGTCGATGAAAACGACGACGTTCTATTTGGCGTTCTATGTGAGTTTATTAAAAAAGTATGAGAACTCAGACATGAATGTACACACCATTTCATTTACAGGCAAGTGAAGCATGATTGTGCCAAAGCTATTAGCGCAAATCTCAAAATTATGAGCGATTGGGCCTGAAAGGTTTCTGCGAAAAAATTTGGTTTCCGACCTGGTCTTATCTTTAGAGACCTCCATCCTATTTCCTAGAAATGAGAATGAGACAGTGTGTCAAAGTTTCAGTGATATCGCAGTGATTCCCCCAGGACATCCCCCCCCCCCCCCCCCTTCCACCTCCCAACCACTACTAAAGTGTTTGTTCTGTTCTATTTTTTACCTGAAGAAAATTGAAGAAAATATTGTCATAAAATTGTGATTGAGTCTGAACTTACAGAATGTGTCTAATGGATGGAGGAATTCATGTTCTATCTCTTTCCTCAGTTTTCACTTTAGTTTATTTTTCAAGAACTCATCAAGTGGATTCTCCGATCAACAGAGATAATTCTCCAAACTTGAAATTGTTCATGACTATGCTTACTTATCCTGTTATCCACTATCCCTAAACATATGGTCTATTGTTTTTGATAAATGATAAAATATGAGATTTAATAAAAAAAAATGGAACTATAAACATACAATGTCATACAATTATAAACAAATTTCTCATACTTGTGTCATACAATTATACAACAAGCCTGGAAATAAGCACCTGTCATAACTACTTGTCACCCCTATTTTGGGAAATGTTCTGCACCATGACCTTTTTAATACCTTTGTAAATGGAGATTCAAGCTGGAGTAGTTCATCATGATCTGCAGGGGTGTTTTAAAATTTGGCAGGTACCTATTTCCAGCCTTGTACAATATTCTGTTTTCCGATTGATGTTTAAATGAGAGAGTAATTTAGCCATTGGAAATTGTCGGGTGGCGGGGGGGGGGGGGGGAATTGTCCTACACTCAATCTTGTGCAAGACCCGCATTCAAAATTGAAAGTAACATGCAGTGAGATTGCGACCCTTTTGAGGTCACCAACATCCTGCTGAATAGTCTCACAAGATGACTGACCTTGACATATTTTATCCAGGTCAAATTTGAGTATTGATGATAACTTTCGAAGGATTACATCTGGAATCATAATTCATACTACATGCAACTGGTGACTGACTAGAATCCTTTCTGATTTGGCCGACCTTGACCTATTTGTCAAGGCAAATTCTAGTTGTAGTATTTCGAGGGATCGTGGCTCAGCTCTTCAAATTTACACTACATCACATTGATTAATTAAAAGCCTATTCAAGTTGACTTACCTGTACCTATATTTCTTCAGGGTAAAATTTTAGTTAATACAATATGTTTTAAAGGGTAACATGCATGGATTGGCATATATTGAAGCTCATAAAGCTTTTGTTGCCCCTTTATTATTAGATTCACTAAAATTTGATATCGGTCCATTAGCCATAACCTGGAACTGAAGATATCCCACAGACAAAGAAAGTTGACAGGCGGACAGATGAAGATATATGTACCTCAAAAATTAATTAGACTTTTTGTCTCTAATAATGAAGGGCCTTGCACAGTACAGGCAGTAGCTAAAATGGAAGTTCCAATCCTGGACGTTTGTTGGCTCCCTGGGCCAGAAAAGTGTGAAATGGGAATAACGAAAGCGGTAATCATGGTAGCTGATTGGTTGCATGGTATAGTGCAAATCCCCATTCAATCACAGGAGGTGAAATTTTCACCATGAAATCAGGTTGATCAAATTTATTAGAATATGAAGTTGATAAAATAGTTCAAAATCATGCATATCCATTATTTCTTCATTATTTGAATCATTTTATTGGAAGAGTCGATTGAATTTCGTCCCTAAAGTTAAAGTTAGGAGTGATTGAAGTTTGATAGGGAGATTGAACTATTAGAGGGATTACCATATCATATGCCTACAGTTTCACCATCATCCACATCTCTGAACTGGAGTTGTAGTACAGGCCTCTTATAGGAATTCAAACAGATTCTTGCAATCTTAGGCTCCTCAAACTGGTTCATTTATCATCACCTACTCATATTAAGAAAGGCGGATGGGTTGACAAATTTTACTTTTATTAGTCTTACTCTTAGCCTGCAGGATGAAAATAATAAATACATGTAACACAAACCTTTGGGGCGAAGGAAAATTGGGGGCGGGTAGTGATGATAAAAAACTAACCGTACAGGAATGATCAATCCAAAGCTATCATTTCCAATTCCATAGCGTACAGATTTACTAAAATTTTCAAAGAATCTGTTGAATTCCTGTGAATTATTCTTTGGGAGTGCTGACAGGAATCGGATTTCCATGGAGAAAGCAAGCCCTGTACCAAGTACACAACGATATTCAATGATTCCTGAATTTTGGGCCAGTGACCTTGACCTCTACGTTTTTACCTTATTTTTGGTACTGAGACATTGCTTCTCCCTGAAGCATCCACTCAAACTTAAGATTTCAATGATTTCCTGAGTTCAGTCCACAGTAGCATTGACCCTTGACCTCAATAGGCTTCAAGCTTTTGGGATTTCTGTGGAAGGTTGAATACCATACTGTATAAAGTTTTCAATAATTTCCTGATTTCAGAGCCTTAGTGACCTTGACCTGTGACCTTTAAACTTCAAGTTTGCTATGCAACACAGGTTCATACATGTACATTCACTCAAAAAAGTTCAATATAATGATTTTCTAATAATCTTCCCTCCCTCCACTCCTGTCAAAGGGGCGTTGTGTTCTTCATGTTCTTGCCTTCTGTCTCTTTCATCCATCCATAATACTAAAGCAGATTATCCTGAAGTTGTTTTGATTGGTGGGACCTGCCAGCCAGTGGGATGAATGGTATTTTTATCCCCATGTTTAGAGCTGATTTGAAAACCCAAGGAAGTTGAATTGTACATGTAAACACACATAATAATATGGGGTCATTCAAGTATTACGTACACAAAAAATGGATTTTTTGACCCCTCCCCCCATACGCAAAATTTAACCCAGCGCTGTGTACATAGGAAAAAATCCTAATTTTTAGCCCCCCCCCCCCCTTTGCTACGTACGTGATACCCTCTATATAGTTCTGTCATGACAAGACTAAATGCCTTGACTACATGTAGTATAATATTGTCCTGTTCTTGTCACAGTACATTAACCTTCATCAGTCAGTAGATCTGTGTTTATGTCCTATAGCTACAGTCATGGTACAGCAGCTTTGTGGGACATTGCCAAATAAAGACAGGACTTAGGCCACTGTTAGTTGATTGTTCGTTTCTCATGACCCTCTCGCATCTTAATTTGAGTGGCAAATAATTAAAATTCATGCGGGTTTTCAGATTTTTAGGTGTGAAATATCTCTTTTCTTTAAATTTACATGCGTTTGGTTTGCTGCATCTATAATTAATAATAATTATCGCACTCAGCATGTCTATTTTCACAAGCAAGGTCACGAGAAACAAACAAATAAGTGACTGCGGCCTTTATTAGTGGTGTCAGGATAGTATAATCACACCTTACTCCTGCCACAAGTCCTGACAGTCAGGTCTGTTTTGTTCATACTGTACAGTGTAAGTTTTATGAAACATATTCAGAAATGCTCCTGGTCTTAATTTTCAATTGTAATCTTAATTGACTAAATTAAATAAGGCATAAATTGGTGGCATTATCTCGTGAAAGCCATTCTGGTCTGACTCAAAAATTGACTGAGTCAGATACACCATTTTATTCTCAGCATGATTGGTAAACTCCAATATTTTCATTCAAAAGCTTTGGGTGAAATATGTTCAACTGTTTAACCTCCATAATCTGGGGTTTCTGATAATATGAAGCAATGTACAGGAATTGCATGCATGACCTGCTGTGAGCTTCGTGCATAAACTTTTGGGTCATTTAATTACATTTCACCTTTGTCATAATGTGGAGAAATGTTTTAAACCAGTGATAATTTGTATTGTATCTTGCACTACTATTTGAAGATAAGACAATTACTCATATAATGACTATTTTGGCAGCTTTTAAATAAGTTGAAAATATGTCACTTATCGCAAGGTAGAGATAATCATCCACGTTATAGCAGAAAGTCAGAAATTGTACGTCATGGCATATCCACCGATTTCATGATTGCAGAACGTAGGGTCAGAGGAAAGCAGGAAGTTGACCTGTTAATGAAGCTGCATATATACAGGTACAAAAGTCTAAACTTTCACCTATCAGATTGTGACTTAACTGAACCATTTAGCATTGTGGTGCAGTTAAAGAGATAGAAGCATTATTTTGAAACATATTATCATTTAAAAGATGTTTGGCTTGCAAGGGTCACCAGTTATGAGCATAATGAAGTGCTGTCTCCGCTTGCCTGGGTGCTGGCTGGCTGTGATTGCCCAGAAGTTCACTGGCTTAAATTTGTCACCTGGGTTAATTGTTGAAAGTAGAGGGGTAAAGTTGTTATGCCCCACTCTGGATGCACATGTACACTTATGATAAACATGTCCATTGACATTATGACCTTTCTTATTCCAGATTGGGACATCTACTTATTGTGATTCTGTTCATCCAATCACGCCGACTGTAGTTGAAGACGTAGGTATGAGTAACGATAACCATTCCACTGACGTTCCACGAATCCCTGCTCCTCCCCCTAATCCGAGACATACAGCTCAAGTATCGGAGAGTCATGGGGATACCAGTGCTCAGCTTGATGTGACCTTGGAGGAGGTCACCCCATCTTTCAACACAAAGAAACAAGATATATTCACAGATTCGTCCACCAGTATTGAAACTGGAGAGCGCAACCATGGGACACAGACTCCGGTCACAATAAACAACAACAATGCCCCGACTGGCCCTCCAGGGGAGACAATCCCAGTGTACTTCAGCAAGCAGAATGGAGATATCGCTATCCGACACGACACCATTAAGCGCCAACCTGACGGCTCTAGTGTGATCGAGACAGGTCACTATCAGTCACCACCTTCAAGATATGACAATCCAAGACCTCTCACACAGCGCTATCAAAAGATTTTAAAAATATTATCGATTGTCGCTGCAGTTGTTTTCTTCCCAACAGGCATTCCCGCAGCACTCTTCGCATTTCGCGTTTCTGATGAGTTTCAGGCTGGTATCATAAGAGGAGATATCGACAAGGCGAGAAAGTTTGCTAAACGTGCTGAAAAGTTGATCATTTTCTCTTTTCTGTTGGCCGTAATGGTGATTGTAATAACATTTGCTCTGATCGAGCGTTCAAAATGGACTGAAGAAGACTTGAAAGTATCAGCCCACAGAACTATACCTATTTGATGATGTTGATAGTGGTGGAGCTTAGCTTAATCTGTGGTCATCTTTAGCACACAGTAAAGCTTGAAATCTACATTTACAATGTTTACCGGATAGGTCCACAATTTATTTGTGATGAAAGCATTCAAAATGAACAGAAGACCACTTGAAAACTTGACCCACTGTACGATACCTATTTGATAGTGGTGAAGCTTAGCTTGATCTGTGGTCCTCCCAGTACTTACAATTAGTATGCATGCCTGGTGCCTTGACAAATAAAACTATGCATTTCGTCATGTTTGTGAGGGACATTCAAAATGGACGGAACTGGTCAACTTTAAAACATTGAGCCTTAGAACATGTAAAATTTTACCTTAAATCTGTGATCAGCACAGAACACATTAAAGCAATGATATTACAAATACATGTACAGGTGCCTTATAATTAATATACTACGCATTTTGTCAGGAGTGCATTCAAAGACAGTGCACATAGCCTTGGCACAAATATTTTTTTACATCATTGGTGGTGGAACTTTTAGTAGAATAATCTGTGATAAAATAGCCACTCCAGCATTGATCTTAGTGAATACAAAATAACTAAAATTACGAAAAAGCTAGGAGTAAATGTGATGAAGAGCAACGAATGGTTGTGATATGAATATAAGCGGCATTATATAATATAGATGTCCATCCTAATGTGATATCCCCTGCTTTCCCCCTATCCTTGTTCACCCCCATATACAAAATTGTACACAGTAAAATGTCCCTCTACTATTGTCAGAGACTTGTCCACCTGGTATAATCCAGGGGCCGTGGGAGGGGGGACCGCAATGTTATAAGTCCTATCTTAGATAGTTCAACATTTAACTTGGCCTATTAAGTTCAGCCCCCCCCCCTTCCCCTACTTTCAAATGTGCTCCGCGGCTCCTGTAATCTCTAAATTTAACAGGCAAAATTCTCCGGCAAGATACTAATTTAGAGGCCTGGTTGCAGATCTAAAGAACCAGGCTACAATAAACACAGTCACCGATACTGATTGATCCTTCATCTCTTAAGAATAAGCTGATAAGTGATCATCGCACCACAATCGATTGCCGGCAGTTCATATAAACACATGTTCCGATATCTTAGTGGATTTGGACTTCAACTTTTATCAAGCAGCTACTCTGAAAGATCGTTTTAGTCGAGTGAAAGAAGATTGTATTTTAGATTACTTGAGAGAGATCGGTTTGTTGTATAAATTTTAATGTATTCACATGTTTTTAGTGCATTGGTTTACTGAGTTATTAACTTGAATACTTAGAATTTTGTTTGATCGTCGCTATATAACTGAAATATTGCTGAACGCGTTGTTCAACCTTAATTGTCTCTCTCTGTCCTACTTCATGAAGAAAATTCATAATACATCTTTTTGATCTGAAATAGCAATCACACACTGATAAAAAAAATTGGCCTTGTCAGAAGAAAGGTGCTTGTCATGTCTATTGTTGAAGCGGTATATGTCTTATCAAAATTTGAGAATTGACTGATCATTTTGGACTTGCAACTTCTTGATCAAGAATGTTTTAAAGATATTTTGATTCAGGAAGAAAAGCTAAA
The DNA here is from genome assembly GCA_036873755.1 of Hanleya hanleyi. Lineage (NCBI taxonomy): Eukaryota > Metazoa > Mollusca > Polyplacophora > Lepidopleurida > Hanleyidae > Hanleya > Hanleya hanleyi. Next base: position 1,923 of record JAVTVY010034627.1, on the reverse strand, counting down.
TGTGGACTAGGCATGCTGGGCAGAAAGTTGTCTTTTTAGGGAATTAAATTTTAGATACATTTAATGTCATTTACATGTTCCATTTGCAGGGGTTGAAATGTTCATGAAATATCTGCAGGACATTTGTCAAGAATTGTCCGGTACATAATACATGTAAACTGACTGAAAACCTGCAGTACAGTGCGAATTTTCTGCCGGACATGTCCTGCAAATAGATAGCAATTTCGACCCCTGATTTGGATGCTCTAGTGTAATTTGAAGACCTTTGATTTATTACTTTGCTCACTAGAATGATTGGCACCAGAAAGGCAAATGGTAGGCTACTCTCACGGAGCAAATTTTGTAGATTATCTACTTTCAGTAGTCAACGAAGTTCTGTCTTGTCAGGGTCCAATGTCAAAGGCGTCTTTGTGATGAACTCTCCCATATAATATTGGAATATATGTTCCATTGTCAGATTGTATTTCTCCATTCCATAGCATCTCTAATGAATCTCTCAGATATACATGTTCCATTGTCAGATTGTATTTCTCCATTCCATGGCATCTGTATAAGGAATCTCTCCCAGATAATACTGGAATACATGTTCCATTGTCAGATTGTATTTCTCCATTCCATAGCATCTCTAATGAATCTCTCAGATATACATGTTCCATTGTCAGATTGTATTTCTCCATTCCATGGCATCTGTATAAGGAATCGCTCCCACATAATACTGGAATACATGTTCCATTGTCAGATTGTATTTCTCCATTCCATGGCATCTGTATAAGGAATCTCTCCCAGATAATACTGGAATACATGTTCCATCGTCAGATTATATTTCTAGGCATTTTATGTTGAAGTATCCCAGAAAATACTGGAATGTATGTTACATTGTCAGATTGTATTTCTCCATTCCATGGCATCTGTATAAGGAATCTCTCCCAGATAATACTGGAATACATCTTCCATTGTCAGATTGTATTTCTAGGCATTTTTATGGTGAAGTATCGCAGAAAATACTGGAATATATGTTCCATTATCAGACTGTATTTCTCCATTCCATGGCATCTGTAATGAATTTCTCCCAGAAAATACTGGAATGTATGTTCCATCATCAGATTGTATTTCTCTGTTCATTGGCTTCCTATGATGAATCTCCCGATGAATCAAACATTGTCACAAAATATACTGGGATATATTCTGTAGTATTTCTCCATTCCATGGTTTCTGTACAACATGTATAATGAATCTCCGCTACATATATGCTTCTAAAAATACTGGGATATGTTCCGTTGTATTTCGGCATTCCATGGTTTCTGTACAACATGGATGAAGAATCCCTTGGACATTCTTGCTCCATAAAATACTGGGAAGTGTTTCATTGTATTTCTCCATTCCATGGTTTCTGTACAACATGGATGAAGAATCCCTTGGACATTCTTGCTCCATAAAATACTGGGAAGTGTTTCATTGTATTTCTCCATTCCATGGTTTCTGTACAACATGGATGAAGAATCCCTTGGACATTCTTGCTCCATAAAATACTGGGAAGTGTTTCATTGTATTTCTCCATTCCATGCTTTCTGTACAACATGGATGAAGAATCCCTTGGACATTCTTGCTCCATAAAATACTGGGAAGTGTTTCATTGTATTTCTCCATTCCATGGTTTCTGTACAACATGGATGAAGAATCCCTTGGACATTCTTGCTCCATAAAATACTGGGAAGTGTTTCATTGTATTTCTCCATTCCATGGTTTCTGTACACCATGGATGAAGAATCCCTTGGACATTCTTGCTCCATAAAATACTGGGAAGTGTTTCATTGTATTTCTCCATTCCATGGTTTCTGTGACATGGATGATAATATCGTGTACATATATGCTCCATAAAATACTGGGAAAGGTTACATTGTATTTCTACATGCCATGGTTTCT
>JAVTVY010034626.1:0-13862 GCA_036873755.1 Hanleya hanleyi | reverse complement strand
TCGTTTTTCCCCACTCCCAGTTGTAATTCTGTCCCAGTGGTTCCACGTCACATCCAGTTTTACTTCATTGCGTGGTGCTGGATCAGTGATAATATTCTCGACAGCTTTTCTCTTTCGCGGAGTTGTATTTCTAATCAAATTGTGAATACCTTTTGCGAACTCCCTCGGAGTTTGCGGAAGGTGTGAATGGATATTACTGCCTGGTAACATTCCATTTACGTGTAGTACCATTTGTACCTATGACTGGCTTGTTTAACTTTTTGATTCTCTTTCATTTATATCTTCTGTTATGTTCTTTCTTGGTATTTCAGACTGATTGAAGCCTTCTTTTGGTGAGACATATTCATCCTTTCTTTTTGTCACCAGTTACTCATTAGCATATTGTAACGAATGTTGGTGTGTGATTGGTGGATTTATTTTTAGATTCCATTTATCGCTGCCACCAATGACGTAAGGTGTCACGACCATCATCCAAAGTAACGTCTATGACTGCCCTTCAATAGGCATACTGAAGCCAGCCCTCATAGGATGAAAACAAACTAGCCCTCTGATAGGCTTAACCCTAGCCCTCTCATAGGCTTAAAACAACACTAGCCCTCTGATAGGCTTAGCCCTAGCCCTCTCATAGGCTTAAAACAACACTAACCCTCTCATAGGCCTACTAAAATCAGTCATCTCAAGTTCATCTGAGTAAAGTCTATCACCAGTCATCCTCCGAAAGCGTTCGTTACATGAGTTCGCCTCTTTTCGCCAGATACTCGTGGTATATTGAGCTGGTAAGGTGGTCTTGTATCATCTCAGATGACTCGCCAGAGGTTGTATGAGTGGATCATCATGGGAAACGTTTCATGTGTACTTAACCCCATGTATACAATAAGTGATTGATTGTTCATTTACCATATACAAATAATATATGTAAGTAGGGTGTAGATACATAGAAAGATGGCGGGATAAAACCCCAGAGGGCTTGTTAAATCCCAGATTTACGCATAATCGATGGTGTCAGAATAGATCATCAAATATGTACACTGACAACAAAATTTAAACACTGCTCAAATTGAATTGTAAATAGAGTGTATATTCAGTGATAGCGTATATACAGACAAAAGTCGATAATTATATATACGGTGTATGTATAGAGAGAGATATAAAAATAAAAATAGCATTATATATTAATAAAATAAGAACTGCAAGAAAAGACAACAATTTAGGCATTGTGTTAGAATATATAATGAAAAAGAAATGTAAAGCAGTTTAAGGCAATACCAAATGGGACCTGTGCCCGTATGAGCTAAATTAAAAAAAAAAATAACCAAAGAACAGTGCGTCGAAATATGGGAGAATATGGGAACTAATGCGAAATTTTATAAATTTGGAAAACGAACAATAATATGAAACTTCCACTTGGTATTCCCTTTAAACTAAATGAAGTTTGACTTTACAATCTTTACAAATGTAATATTGGACGTCAGGAATTTGGTTTTCACCACTGCATGACAGATGGAACCTGTGCATGCTTCACAATACAACCAGTCAATAACAGAATTGTCACCAGATGGTGGTATTTGTGAACTGCGGGTTCCACAAAGGCCATCGTCATCAAGGTCGATTTCACCCCCGTCATCACTAGCATTTGAAGACAGGTCGTCTTCCTCCAGGTCACTGAGAATTAAATCACTCTCACTGTCATCACTGTCTAGGTTTATACGGATAGACTCTTGGAGGTTATCGAGTAGCCAGAACTCCTGTTCCACGTACATAACATGTTGGCAGGCTTTAGCCTGCATGAAAAGCTCTTTGACAAGAGGGGCCTTGAAGGAACAGTTGTTCTGGCCGACGTACCTCTTCTCCTGGGCCTGGATGAGCTCGATAGGATTTTCGGTTCACAGTGACGAACTGGAAGACGAAGACATTCGTGCCCGTAATAAAATGCAGCAAGGTCGGTCAAATATACAGTTTCTGGCTTATGGTGACGAGCAATGTCCTAAAGTTTTGCTTTTATTTGCGTTTCTTTAAATTCGATGTTCCTCTCCCTAAGCCAGGTCTGTATTTTGGGATTTTTTCCATCTTGATGACGGTGCCTTTGAAGCATCTGTCAAGCAGTTAAGATAAAGGGCATTATCCAGGATGATCAATGTCGGGGTTTCCAACCCCGACAACAAGGTATCTTTGAACCACCCCATGAAGTGATCCCCGTTCATGTCATCATGGTAGTCGCAGAGTTGGATTTAGACATGAATATCAGACCAACTCCTGGGATAAAAACCCCTCTCGTTCCCGGCGTCCAGTATTATCCACCTCTTGCCCTTTCCTGATGGAATGAATCGCCCACATTCCTGGCATGAGGGCTTAATACCGTTTGTGTTACACTGTAGATCATTCTCGGTCCTCCTCTTCCGCCTTCCTTGGTGATGATTCACATTCACCCATGTTTCGTCTAAGTACACGATGTCCGACCCTTCATTTCTGAACTTTCGCACTCGTCGAAGATATTTATGTCGGGCCGCGACAACATCTGTCCTCTCCCGTATAAATCGCTTTCCATTCTTGTTGTAGTACCTAGAACAAATGGCGTTCGTTTATTTCTTTTGTTGACAGGGGAACAATATGCACGCTTCATTATTCATTTATTCCGAATAATAATTTACCTGCTCTCATTTTAAGACTGGGGAAGTAACCGCATGCACGCGAAAACCGACTTTCATGTACCGACTTTCATCGGACGACTTCATAATCATTTTCTGTTAATAAACGAGTGACTTCATATTTCTGTTAATAAACGAGTGACTTCATATCGCATACGGCAATATACGACAGAGTTGGAAATAAGGAAAATCAAATGATGATTATTAAAAAAATTGAATTTGATCGGTCCAGTACTTTGTCCATGTTATAACTATAGCATTTTGATTGATCACTATGCAAACTTGATCAGTTATTGTTCATCACTGATCCTTATTTCCATCCCTGATACGATTGTACATGGTGCAAAATCTCTGGTTTTTACTGAGATTAGTGGCCACAGTCATTCGAATTAGGTCTTTCGATTATTGACGCGAAAATTCTTTCATGGCGACAGGGCTGAATATTGAATTAAAGCAGAGATTTTATTGCAGATGATGACTTTTGTGCCAACTACAGCAGAAACAGCTTGGAAACATACTTATAATGCTATGACACATAGTCAGTTGCCAAGAAGATCATTAGACGGTACCGGTATTATTTTATTTTCTTACCTGAAACCTAGCCTCTTTAAGGTTCTATGAACAGTCATCCTCGAAAGTTGTAATCCTTCTGTTACAAGATGTTTTTGTAAGTTCCGAATACTGACAAACTTATTGTCACGGTACAGTTTATGTACAATGCGACGAACCCATGCTTCATCGAAACTATCTATTCCTCTGTCTACGCCTCGGCATTTTCTTCTTAGTTGTTGTGAAAGTTTCTTTGATGAATTGATGAACCATATCGTCACCGCGGATGACGCTCTGTAGACTGATATTAAGTGCGTTTGCGACGCGAAATTAAAGCTCTGCTGATTCGTTTTTCTTTTTTGAAATATTTCACCAGATTCAAAATAGCGTTTTTGGTTTCGCTACCCAACTGTTTTGCCCCTTTCGTCCTGCCCATGGTTGCTCGGATTTGATCTGATTCGCATCACGAACGCATCAACCCAAAACGCACTCGAGCCCAGTCTCGATTCGACACGTGTTTTCCATTGGAATCATTCTGGACGATACCATTCAAATTAATATTGAATATAGGTTATTTGTGGGTTCAAATTCTGTTGAATTTTATTGAATGGTAGTACATAGGAATTTTTTCATTGCGGTAATTCAAATCGTAAATCTATCAATACATTTTTCGGTGTGTATATTAAATCGCGAAGACTTATGTTCTGCATTGATTACAATTTCGACATCGTAAACTATCCCTTTCTGGATAGTAATATTCCAGTGGGACCTGCATATGGCGTATACATATCTCGCTTAGTAGCATTTGCTAGTTCCTGTGTTAAATGTGATGATTTTAATCAACGTCACAAAACATTGTTGCAGAAACTTATAAAACAGGGCTATTCCACCAAGCGCCTCCACACAAAGTTTCTCAAATTTGGCGATACATATCGCATGCTGATAGCAAAATACGGACGTAGCGTGCAAGATCTATGGCGCTACGTTTCGTAACTTGTGTCTAATTCCGCTTAACCCGGGGCTAGGGGCCGTATGAACCCATGTACTTCAAGATCCTCATGGTCCTCATATGAACAGTCACAATCAAAGCGTGACTGAGATACATCTTTTTTTTTAGATGACGACTCTATAACGAATATTATGGATTAAGAATACTGATCAGCGATACGGATTTGATATTTTTGGAACGTCATGATGTCTTGCCGGCATCATTGAAAACTGTTGACCACTTCTCTCTTGCAGGAAACACGCCTATGTTTATGTATACTATGATTGTCTTTTTGAATTTGGTGCTAATACTGTTATGTGGAAAATGGAATAGGTCTTTGAATTATGGACGCGGATATTCTCTAATGGACGACGGCTGGATTATGAATGACGGACTAGACGCTTGTAATTATCTATGTTCATTGTTTTCAAAATTTTGCACACGGAAAGAGAATAATGGTAAATTCCTGGAATGACGCCAGATATGAGTCCAAGGTGTATTGTGACGTCGCCTAAGGTGACGTAGTGTACCAATATGGTTCCATTCACTTGTCATGAAATCTACATTGAACGGAATCGTTGGGTGACCCTGAAAAGGGCCGTGCGTAATTGGGACTGGCGCTACCGGTACTTAATTTGCTATGGGGGCAGCCTTCCTTCAAGGCAAGCGACATCTTCCTCAAACTAATCAAAAATACATGGATTGAGGCATGTATTGGTTAATCATATACTATATTTATGTACTACTGGGAAGTTATTTAGTTGTGTACTTTACAAATATAACATTCAATGAAAAACAAGTAGACCCAATTGAGAATACAGCATAGTTTGCCGTCGAACAATGCGAGGGGAAAACGGGAAGCATTTGCGCTTCCTATACTACTGCCGTTTGCAATCCGGCAGTATTTACTAGCATCTGCCGGTGATCGGTGGCACAGATCATAGATTAACATATCCCATGCGATTTAATCGGATAAGTGCTGTATTTTTCATCAACTTTTCTTTTGAATTTAATTCTTGATAACTCAAATTTAAACACGGCTATGAACGAAACCCTTATACTAGTTGCAGTCATTTGCGTACACTTCGATGGATTGCGAATCGTGTGTCTCCATTATCGCGGAGCGATATTCGGTACTTCACCGTATTCTGTTCGGCCTTCAGCAGGCGGAGAAAATGGTTAGCGTGAATATAACCAATTAGATTTGCCAATAGAGGAGCCTTCTTAGCGCGGGCACCTGTTATCGCTTTTTAGCTGTTTTATTTGACAGGTTTTTAATATTTATTTTTTATAGTTTTTAATCCAAACACCATTTCATCTCAACAAAGATATCATAGATAAATAGATAGATGTTTTATTGCGTTTATGCCACAGTTGGGCTAAGGATACAGATAAATACATATATAAGACCGCAATATCACCAATAGAGGAACCTTCTTAGCGCGGGCACCTGTTATCGCTTTTTAGCTGTTTTATTTGACAGGTTTTTAATATTTATTTTTTATAGTTTTTAATCCAAACACCATTTCATCTCAACAAAGATATCATAGATAAATAGATAGATGTTTTATTGCGTTTATGCCACAGTTGGGCTAAGGATACAGATAAATACATATATAAGACCGCAATATCACATAAAACTCTTTCTCATGCCTCTCCATTATTCAGCTACACATAAGACATAATCATATATATAAACAATTCCAAAGGCTAATCCCTGCACCGATATTGCATGCTGGTATATTAATTACACCCTAATTACCCTATAGTCTAGGCACTCATAAATATATCAGGAATCCCGAGCGAACTAACAAAGGATGGGACATTAAAAACAGCAACAAACTAGGGATATTTGGACCAGACATTTTTCTATTACTGACACAGTCGAACAATGCGAGGGGAAAACGGGAAGCATTTGCGCTTCCTATACTACTGCCGTTTGCAATCCGGCAGTATTTACTAGCATCTGCCGGTGATCGGTGGCACAGATCATAGATTAACATATCCCATGCGATTTAATCGGATAAGTGCTGTATTTTCTATCAACTTTTTCTTTTGAATTTAATTCTTGATAACTCAAATTTAAACACGGCTATGAACGAAACCCTTATACTAGTTGCAGTCATTTGCGTACACTTCGATGGATTGCGAATCGTGTGTCTCCATTATCGCGGAGCGATATTCGGTACTTCACCGTATTCTGTTCGGCCTTCAGCAGGCGGAGAAAATGGTTAGCGTGAATATAACCAATTAGATTTGCCAAGCAATAGGGGCCTTCTTAGCGCGGGCACCTGTTATCGCTTTTTAGCTGTTTTATTTGACAGGTTTTTAATATTTATTTTTTATAGTTTTTAATCCAAACACCATTTCATCTCAACAAAGATATCATAGATAAATAGATAGATGTTCATTGCGTTTATGCCACAGTTGGGCTAAGGATACAGATAAATACATATATAAGACCGCAATATCACCAATAGAGGAGCCTTCTTAGCGCGGGCACCTGTTATCGCTTTTTAGCTGTTTTATTTGACAGGTTTTAATATTTATTTTTTATAGTTTTTAATCCAAACACCATTTCATCTCAACAAAGATATCATAGATAAATAGATAGATGTTTTATTGCGTTTATGCCACAGTTGGGCTAAGGATACAGATAAATACATATATAAGACCGCAATATCACATAAAACTCTTTCTCATGCCTCTCCATTATTCAGCTACACATAAGACATAATCATATATTTTAACAATTCCAAAGGCTAATCCCTGCACCGATATTGCATGCTGGTATATTAATTACACCCTAATTACCCTATAGTCTAGGCACTCATAAATATATCAGGAATCCCGAGCGAACTAACAAAGGATGGGACATTAAAAACAGCAACAAACTAGGGATATTTGGACCAGACATTTTTCTATTACTGACACAGTTGTATGAACTGAAAGTCTTTCCTCAAGCACTGATAATCTGGGCATTTCATTATGTCCTTCATCTTCATATATTTTGTTACCACCCGTTTCAGCATTATTATCTTTTTTTAATTTTTATACTTTTTCTGGGCTTTTCAATGACGTGCGTATGACGTGCAGGTAACCAGTCGAATAATCATTAAATGAACTATTACCTCCCTTGATTGGTTCATCTCCCCCCTCCGACGCATTGGACTGATCCGAACCAACATGGCAACCACTCGGTTTATAACCTGGATTTTGACACCCTGGAGAGACAAATCTTCCAAATTACAGTTCTAACGGATATGATGTCCCTCTGAGTCGACAGAAATCTTATAATATTCACATTCGATCTTCGTCGTAAGTTTGGGGATCCAACGATCTTTATTTTCAGAAATAACAGACAAAACATTCTCAATAGATTGGTTGGGACACACAATAGTATCCTACATAGCACACATACCCCAGGAAACGCCAGTGTCACTGACAATAAAGGTCTGTCGGGTCTATATACGGATAGTGAATTGAAATGGACAGAATGAAGACTGACGAGTTGAATAGACGGAGATACTTAATGTCGGTTTACTGAAGCAGAATACATCTGTCGAATATGAATAACATTAAGCAACTGGCGAAGTTGTCAGTTGGAAGCTTAGATACGTACGCTCACTGTTGGTCTAGAATCTATCTACGTGTTCACGGTGAACGTCATTACGTTATAATAGATGTGTACGTCATTACGTCACAATAGATAATTACGCCATAACATAAAAGAACATCGTCTGGCTTTACCTATGCAGCTATATAGGATATCTGAAGGATATATATCCTATTCCCCATGAAAAGGAAAGATCAGTGCTACCTGGTCCACCTACGAGGGAATAACACCTCCCCACAGTATCTTCTATGGTGCTGGTTCCAGCCGGGTGTCCTCATTAGTTTCAGGATACATATATTTTACTGCCAATGATACCGGTATATCCTATATTATATTCCCCTCACATTTCTGCTATTAAAGCATATATATATATACATATCATAGTACAGGATATATATCCTTATATCCTACAGGCACATCGTATTTAGACCTAGATCTCTATAAAAATGAAGCGGGCATTCTCTCTCGTCGACTGTATGACAAAAGAGATGACTACAATTTCGACATCGTAAACTATCCCTTTCTGGACAGTAATATTCCAGTGGCGTATACATATCACGCCTATTAGCATTTGCTAGATCCTGTTTTCAATGTGACGATTTTAATCAACGTCACAAAACATTGTTGCAGAAACTTATAAAACAGGGCTACACCACCAAGCGCCTCCACTCAAAGTTTCTCAAATTTGGCGATACATATCGCATGCTGATAGCAAAATACGAGCGTAGCGTGCAAGGTCTATGGCGTTACGTTTCGTCACTTGTGTCTAATTCCGCTTAACCCGGGGCTAGGGGCCGTATGAACTCGTGTACTCCAAGATCCGGATGGTGTTCATATGAACAGCCACAATCAAAGCGTGACTGACACACATCATTCTCCTGATGAGTTTACAACGATTATTATGGATTAAGAATAGTAATCAGCGATACGGATTTTATATTCTGGAACCTCACGATATCTTGTCGGCATCATTGAAAGCTGTTGACCGCTTCTCTCTTGCAGGAAACTAGCTTATGTTCATGTATACTATGATTGTCTTTTTGAATTTGGTGCCGATACTGTTATATGGAATAGGTCTTTGGATTATGGACGCGGATATTCTTTAATGGACGACGGCCCGAATTATGAATGACTGACTAGACGCTTGTAATATAAAGACTAGATCGTTGCTCGAGGATATATATATATATATATTGAAGAAATTTATATCCAGAAAATAACATAGCTAAAGATATATATATCTAGCTATCTAAAATAGGTACACGCATTATTTTCGCTGATATATGATTTAAATTTTACTTAACTCAGTGTTTATTTCACCTCTATGTTTATCAGATTTATATATTTGACTGATAAATACCAAAAATTTATAAATAAATATATTAAATCAGAAAGCGACAAACGGCGCCTCGTAGGTATGCGGCTAGTCAATAGTATACAAGGACCCGCCTGACAAAACCTCGAGTTGAACGCCGAGCTGTTTTGTGTTGCAGTCACAACTGTCATTATCTCGGAGATAATCCTGAAATTTCATTGGACTACTATCTCGAAGTCCAAGATAATTCTGCGTTTTTCGTTGGTCGATTATCATCGGGGTACGCGATTTTTCGGCATTATTACCTCGGTTCTGGAAATAGTTTTGAAAAAAATCCCATGTCCCGTCTATGGTTCCGTATAAATCATGTTTTCCCCCGAAAGCTGCAAAATACCTTCGACTGTGAAACTTTCTCATTATGGTAAAGTGTTTCTATCATATAATCCTGGTCTTGGTTTCAGTATATTATATTGGTTCCAATGTGTTTATCTATGAGTTTTCTTATAATGTAAAAAGATTGGTTGACGACTTGTTTTGGAAATGTTTACACAGGGGCTCGCTACCATTGTTGATTGGTTAGTCTGGATTATTGGGGGAGAAGTGGATGACAGAGTAAATGAATTTAATTGGTTAATTAGGCTTATTGGAAGGGGGTCGGGGAGTACTTTCCTTTCCCGCGCCGCCAATTTACCCTGAAAGTAACCAACGGTAACGAGCCTCTCGTTTGCTAACAGCTTTACATATATACTACTGGGCAATAATAACAATAATTGTATTATTGATTCTCCTTATATTGGTATATGGATCCTTGACATAACATATATACATTACATAATACATTATAGGACTTGATAATTGTACTTGTCCTGTCAGTTAATGCATTTGGCTATCCTGAAAGTTGTTGGTATTGACCTTTATTTCGTTCATTGTTATTGTTTGTACCTTGTCTCATGTAGGCCTGCATATTTTGGTACAATAAATGAATCTGAATCTGAATGAATCTGAATCTGTATTTACAATTGTATACTTTTATCACGTATCGGTTTCATTTGAAATTTTTACGTGTTCAGTTCAATGCAACATATAGTGGTGGTAAAAGATGCTGGCGTACTGACAAGAAGTCATATGACCCCACAGGCCAAAAAAAAAATCAAAATTAATCCTGTCATGAATTGTATCCCAGTCAAGTTTTTATTATAGATATTCATGTGGACATCCTGATTGGTATGACCACACGGCCCCTGGCACCGGCTTGAGCGATATTACATAAAATATTATTATAGAACGACGATGCAATAAGCCTATCAAGTCATCTGGAACAATGGAAAATAATGAATTATATGTGACCGTTTTATAGAAAAACGGCCCAAACCAGGGCTGTATTAACATACCGGTAATGCATGTTCTTATCTAGAACACAACTGCGAGCCCCAACGCCGTCCAAGCGCTTCATTCTTCAACATATTTACCAGTCTCAAAACTACATTCGCAATGTACAGAGGGAATGCTTCGAGAACCCAACTTGCGCCCATATACAGGCAATGGAACGCAACATAAAAAGAGTTGTGAAATAAGGTGCCGGCTTACTGACAAAAAGATATCAAAGGCATATTTACAGACACCCTATTTCTAAAATATCACAAGGACCAAAAGCAGTCCATCATTTCTGAGGAGCGCGATCGCGCCCGCGCCCCTCAGCGCCCGTAAAAGCGGCCAGAGGGGCGCGAATAATCGCACTCCTCGATTCAGATATGAACGGAAACAAAATCGGCCGCTTGGTAACACATCAACCTAGTTTGGGCGACTGCACAAGTTTCGATGACGTATAGCGCAGCGATCCATTCCATGCTCAACGCAACGGACTATCTGACTGGCAGGCTACAGCAGGAAACGGAACACAGACCACTCATATTTAATGTACTGTATAGCACCAGTTAAAGCGCACATGTTTGCAGACTCGGGAGCAAACATCGAAGAAGTTTAGAAACTGTTGCTATATATGCATTATGGCAGGTGCGAGCGTTCATCTCTCAACATTTATTCGTTGGAATATTGGTGACTACATCGGATATAGAACCGAAGATGATGAATCGGGCTGCGAAATGGTGGGCGAAGTTTGGTGCAAACTATGAGGTATTATAAGTTAGTCGGCAGTTCGCAGTTAGCGGTTCGCTATTCGAAGGGGACCAGTCGTTATTTTATCATCAAAAGAATAATAGTCAATTTAACCCCTTTCCCGACCGAATTTGACCTCCATACTTGGCACATCAACTCAGTGATCCAAGAGCAGTACGATGATATCATTGGTTCCCCGATCTGACGTCAGGGGGCGCTGTTCCCAATAACTACGCGAATAGCAAACTGAATAGCAAACTGAATAGCAAACTGGCTATTTGACCCCTTTCCCGACCGAATTTCAGCTCAATACTTGGCACATCAACTCAGTGAGCCAAGATAAACGCGATGATATCATTAGTTCCCCGATCTGACGCCAGGGGGCGCTGTTCCCAATAACTACGCGAATAGCAAACTGAATAGCAAACTGAATAGCAAACTGGCTATTTGACCCCTTTCCCGACCGAATTTCAGCTCAATACTTGGCACATCAACTCAGTGAGCCAAGATAAACACGATGATATCATTAGTTCCCCGATCTGACGTCAGGGGGCGCTGTTCCCAATAACTACGCGAATAGCAAACTGAATAGCAAGCTGAATAGCAAACTGGCTATTTGACCCCTTTCCCGACCGAATTTCAGCTCAATACTTGGCACATCAACTCAGTGAGCCAAGATAAACACGATGATATCATTAGTTCCCCGATCTGACGCCAGGGGGCGCTGTTCCCAATAACTACGCGAATAGGAAACTGAATAGCAAACTGGTTATTTGACCCCTTTCCCGACCGAATTTCAGCTCAATACTTGGCACATCAACTCAGTCAGCCAAGATAAACACGATGAAAGCATCCCTTCCTTTGGCGAAATAGTGAGGAAAGCTGTCTATTGTTTCAAAAGGAGAATTGAGTCCAGCGAAAACCTGATACTGTGTACTATACTTAAATCCGACCTTATTGTACATTCTGTGCTGCTCGATAAATGGCAGAAACTGTTGTACTCCTCTAAGTAGTGCCTATCGGCACTACATACCATTATGTAATCTTGTTTTCTATGTATATATGGACCCGTGTCTGAAATAAAGTATTATTATTATTATTATTATTATTAGTTCCCCGATCTGACGTCAGCGGGGGCTGTTCCCAATAACTACGCGAATAGCAAACTGAATAGCAAACTGAATAACAAACTGGCTATTTGACCCCTTTCCCTACCGAATTTCAGCTCAATACTTGGCACATCAACTCATTGAGCCAAGATAAACACGAAGATATAATTAGTTCCCCGATCTGACGCCAGGGGACGCTGTTCCCAATAACTACGCGAATAGCAAACTGAATAGCAAACTGAATAGCAAACTGGCTATTTGACCCCTTTCCCGACCGAATTTGACCTCCATACTTGGCACATCAACTCAGTGATCCAAGAGCAATACGATGATATCATTGATTCCCCGATCTGACGTCAGGGGGCGCTGTTCTCAATAACTACGCGAATAGCAAACTGAATAGCAAACTGAATAGCAAACTGGCTATTTGACCCCTTTCCCGACCGAATTTCAGCTCAATACTTGGCACATCAACTCAGTGAGCCAAGATAAACACGATGATATCATTAGTTCCCCGATCTGACGTCAGGGGGCGCTGTTCCCAATAACTACGCGAATAGCAAACTGAATTGCAAACTGGCTATTTTGAACCCTTTCCCGACCGAATTTCATCTCAATACTTGGCACATCAACTCAGTGATCCAAGAGCAATACGATGGTATCATTGGTTCCCCGATCTGACGCCAGGGGGCGCTGTTCCCAATAACTACACGAATAGCAAACTGAATAGCAAACTGGCTATTTGACCCCTTTCCCGACCGAATTTCAGCTCAATACTTGGGACATCAACTCAGTGAGCCAAGATAAACACGATGATATCATTAGTTCCCCGATCTGACGTCAGGGGGCGCTGTTCCCAATAACTACGCGAATAGCAAACTGAATAGCAAACTGAGTAGCAAACTGGCTATTTGACCCCTTTCCCGACCGAATTTCAGCTCAATACTTGGCACATCAACTCAGTGAGCCAAGATAAACACGATGATATCATTAATTCCCCGATCTGACGTCAGGGGGCGCTGTTCCCAATAACTACGCGAATAGCAAACTGAATAGCAAACTGAATAGCAAACTGGCTATTTGACCCCTTTCCCGACCGAATTTGACCTCCATACTTGGCACATCAACTCAGTGAGCCAAGATAAACACGATGATATCATTAGTTCCCCGATCTGACGTCCGGGGGCGCTGTTCCCAATAACTACGCGAATAGCAAGCTGAATAGCAAACTGAATAGCAAACTGGCTATTTTGACCCCTTTCTCGACCGAATTTCACTTCAATACTTTGCACATCAACTCAGTGAGCCAAGATCAACACGATGATATCACTAATTCCTCGTCTGACGCCAGGGGGCGCGGTTCCCAATAACTACGCGAATAGCAAACTTAATAGCAAACTGGCTATTTTGACCCCTTTCCCGACCAAATTTCACCTCAATACTTGGCACCTCAACTCAGTCAGCCAAGATCAACACGTTGATATCACTAGTTGCTCGATCTGACGCCAGGGGGGCGCTGTTCCCA
>JAVTVY010034625.1:0-142996 GCA_036873755.1 Hanleya hanleyi | reverse complement strand
GATAATAAAGGGTGTGTGTGGGGGAGAGGTGAGGGATAATAAAGGGTGTGTGTGGGGGAGAGGTGAGGGATAATAAAGGGTGTGTGTGGGGGAGAGGTGAGGGATAATAAAGGGTGTGTGTGGGGGAGAGGTGAGGGATAATAAAGGGTGTGTGTGGGGGAGAGGTGGGGGATAATAAAGGGTGTGTGTGGGGGAGAGGTGGGGGATAATAAAGGGTGTGTGTGGGGGAGAGGTGGGGGATAATAAAGGGTGTGTGTGGGGGAGAGGGGGGGGATAATAAAGGGTGTGTGTGGGGGAGAGGGGGGGGATAATAAAGGGTGTGTGTGGGGGAGAGGGGGGGATAACAAAGCGGTGTGTGTGGGGAGAGGTGAGGGATAATAAAGGGTGTGTGTGGGGAGAGGTGGGGGATAATAAAGGGTGTGGTGGGGAGAGGTGAGGGATAATAAAGGGTGTGTGTTGGGAGAGGTGGGGGATAATAAAGGGTGTGTGTGGGGGAGAGGTGGGGATAATAAATGGTGTGTGGGGAGAGGTGGGGATAATGAAGGGTGTGTGGGGAGAGGTGGGGACAACAGTGGCGCGTGGTGTGGGGAGAGGTGGGGGATAATAAAGGTGTGTGTGGGGAGAGGATAATAAAGGGTGTGTGGGGAGAGGTGGGGATAATAAAGGGTGTGTGTGGGGAGAGGGGGCTAATAAAGGGTGTGTGTGGGGAGAGGTGGGGGATAATAAAGGGTGTGTGTGGGGGAGAGGTGGGGATAATAAAGGGTGTGTGAGGAGGTGGGGATAATAAAGGGTGTGTGGGGAGGTGGGGGATAATAAAGGGTGTGTGTGGGGGAGAGGTGGGGGATAATAAAGGGTGTGTGTGGGGGAGAGGTGGGGGATAATAAAGCTCATGGAAACATATTCCTGTATTCACTTTAAAACGATTTACTCTCGTTTTAAAAATTACAGACTTTGAGTGGACGCGATCTTATGTGTGATGAACTTGAGTGACTGCCCTCATGCAGAGCGTGAGTTTACAGTCGACATATGAGCACTATCGATTGATTCTGATGGATTCTGAGAAGACTGGAGGATTTTTTATTGCACGAGAGGAGACACACACTCCCTGAAATTTTCTGTTGAGTTGCCAAGCAATCTAGAGTCCCATACGTGTATTTCAACAAAACTCAGTTAAGGAGAATTAGGACCCGAGCGATTTTCGAAAATTTGGGCTAAGTCTAAATTTCCAAAAACGCCCCTCGTCATCATAATGACCGAATTTTATGACACAATGATACCATGAGACATGAAATGACAAAAAATGTATTATTTTTTTGTGAAAAATGTTTTCAATGCCTTTGTGAAGCAAAAATGAAACAAAATGACAAAGAATTTCGGAAGCGCCTTTCAGAAAATAAATACTATAACAGGCCAGGAAAAGGATAAATAACATGCCTCAACTAAGTTTTGGAGATCCTACGAGCAAAATTATCTATTTCGCCTGAAGCATGGACGTACTTTCATATTCGACTGTGCACGTGAACACAAAATGCCGCTGAAATTTCGCCAGTTTGCCTCCGATGTCACAAGAAAATGAAGATAATTCAATAGAAAATAAACTACGGCAGATATTAAATTCAAATTTTCCACATATACACAGTTAGATACGTAATTTTAAGTCCATCTCTTGGCAAAGAAATCGAATTCAGCGCTTTGAAATCACACAACTCGGACCAAGTGACAGCGAGCTTCTTTCCCAAATAAGGTGACCCATCACATGTTAAGAATATTCATGCGCTCAAATAGGCAAGTCGAAGATATTGTCCATAACATGTATAAACATCAAAAAGGCATCATAATTCAGTAAAATATGGTGATATTTAGAATACAAAGATTCAATTCGACAGTTTCATTGTAGAAAATCATTTTTGGAAACCTCCCTGGAGATGTACTTTTACCAGCCGTCTTACTCTAATATCATGTCGCCGTCTTCTCGAGAAATCGCACGAGATTTAATAATTTGGTCAAACTCAGGAAAAACAGATCATCCGTCTAATTACATCAAATTTAGACAACAAAGATGGTAGTATAGTGAATTTTGGTGAGTAGCCCTCACACCTGAATGGTTGTGCATTCCGATCGTATCTTTTGAAAGCGTTTGGCGATGAAAATGGGTGAACTTGCTTACCTCAATGTCATTAAGCCTCCTGAACACGTGCCAACAACAACAACACAAACAACAGCAACATGTTGAATGACTGTCTCATTCAGATTGACAGGTGTTCAGTTTTGTGTGAAGGGTTAATGCATCGAGGCCAGAAAAAGTCCACCTGAGCAGGAAGAGATGTGAATCGCCATGTTTCTGAACAATTCAGTTGACGACGTGTAGCATTCTATTTCCCAAAATTTTCAAGTAGGTCATTCTTGTTTGACATCAACGAAGAGATGATTCAACTTTATTCGTGAGTTAAAGTCACTACATTTCTTCAATTTTCGAATTTTACTTCAAGAAATCCATTTCATTTTTGGTCAATTTTCCTCCACAAAGTCATTTTTCGAGTTAGATCAAAGAAATAATCATATTTTCTTGTGTTTATTTGTGTTTTCTATCTTTCTGAGATGAAATAATGTGACCTTGATCATTTAGTGCCTTTTTAAAAATTTCAACCTGACCAAAAAAATGTCAAAATCTCTCATGTCCGGATTCCCCTTAAAAGAGGTGTATCGCCTTCTGTGAACAGCGGTCCGAGAGAAAGCTATCTTGAGTGACAGCTCGCGTTTGTAAGCCTTTCGAGTTGCAAATCTTAGTGAAAAACAGATAATGGAGTAAATAATCTATTGAAAGTAGAAAGTCTCGAGTAATTCTCACTTATAGCCATTTATTATGAAGCAGACCGTGCGATAACCTATTCAACCCGTCCAAATTGTATTTGGAATAGGTCCATTTTGAGTCACGTGAGAAAGGGTACTATATCGTCCAATATGGAACAGAAATCTTCCTATGCTTTCAATGCTAAAGAACAGGCAATTGCATTTAGGAGATTATTGGACTGAGCTGGGGCATTCATTAGCGGGACTTGGACGGGCGCACAACATACCCAAAGGCTGCCGACCGTTTGGCCAAAGAGGGACAAACCAGTGGTGCACGAGATGTTATGACGGGTGGAGAGATGAACGGATAGACGCATAATATAACTTTCTCAAGTTTCGCCTAACCGTGGACGACATGATGACAATTAGCCAATGACATTTTCATATATTTCACTGAAGTTTAATCTTGAATGTTATTACATTTCATGTTCTGTAACGTATAACAATTTAATCGATTGATAGTTTCTAGTTAGCCCATAATCATCGTAACGCCTACACTGCTATCTAGCAAATATCTGTTATCATCCCATCATGTATTCAATGGCACATCTCTGTTGCTTCCATCGTTTCACCCGTAAATGTTCTCGATCCACTCTGCTCGCCAGGCCAACTCTCAGTGTAGACGTAAGGCACTCGCAAATCGATAATTTGCTAATCTCATATTCTACATAAATGAAAAAAAAGAAATACACCACTTTCGGTATGTGGTATACACCGGAGTGAGTGAATGAGTGAATAGGGTTTAACGTCGCTTTCAATATTTGTTCAACTATATCACGACGGGAAAAGGAAGGGGGAGGGGGGGGGGGGTGGTTACCCACTTGTAACAGAGCAGCTCTAATGCTGTCATTTTATAGTGCTGTCCCACGGAAATATCATGCCGTAGGCAGACATGACACCCCACTCAGTCACATTAAACTGACACCGAGCGAACTAGTAGTAGTATACATAGCGTAAATTGAACAAATAGCGCCTCACTGCGCATGCGCAGAACCTGGTGTGACGTCATAAGTGTGTAAAATGGGGCGGTGTGCGCATGTGTGATGTGTGGGAGGTGGGTACAAGATGGCCGCCATGTGGGAGGTGGGTACAAGATGGCCGCCATGTGGGAGGTGGGTACAAGATGGCCGCCATGTGGGAGGTGGGTACAAGATGGCCGCCATGTGGGAGGTGGGTACAAGATGGCCGCCATGTGGAAGGTGGGTACAAGATGGCCGCCATGTGGGAGGTGGGTACAAGATGGCCGCCATGTGGGAGGTGGGTACAAGATGGCCGCCATGTGGGAGGTGGGTACAAGATGGCCGCCATGTGGGAGGTGGGTACAAGATGGCCGCCATGTGGGAGGTGGGTACAAGATGGCTGCCATGTGGGAGGTGGGTACAAGATGGCCGCCATGTGGGAGGTGGGTACAAGATGGCCGCCATGTGGGAGGTGGGTACAAGATGGCCGCCAGTAGTAAAATGTATAAAAGGAGTTGATTTTTAGGGAAAGGATGTATTCAATCTGACTTACCTGACCTGACTTGATCAGCCAGCCAGCCAGCCTGCCAACCAGTCCTCCTGCCTGCCTAGCCGCTTGTATGAGACGAAAAGCATGAGACGTGGAGAAGATTTTCCCTTTGATCCAGCAGTACCTCCGGTTGAAGTCTTGCCTGAAGATGATCGTGTCAGGGACATTTATCAACGTCACTGGGCTACCATACGCCATTGTTTCCACCGTGACCGTCGTCTATTGGACTTGTATAATTTTCGGTTGGAGGACCTCACGTATCTTCCTATTTACGCCGACAACATTTTTAAAGATCAGGTCACTGCCTTCAAATTGAATGTGACATTTGGGTATATCTTACGGCACAAAAAGACGGACCAGCTGCGGTATTTCTATCCCAGTAACAATTCGTATGTGTTTGACCACCCATTCACCATCACGGATGCCATTTCTCTGGAGCCGGTGGTCGAGCAACTCACTACGTTGGATCCATTGGAATGGGCTCGGTTGCAACGCCCCAATACCCAATGGTTGGTGCAAATGGTGACTAACGTCACATTTTTCGTCACGAAAATGAGAGATCATCCTATCGGAGCTCCTGTACTACTGCCTCCGTGGTTGCTTCATCGACACGGCCTGTATGCATTAACAGTAGGGGTGAAGGGACCCTACAAAGACCGCAAATGTCTGTTTCGGTGTTTGGCCGTGCATGTGGACGAGTGTAACCCCCAGAGTTGTGACACAGTGGCCGATGGGTATTGGGAAGAATATTTAGAGCAGCAAGACATGGATAAGCGGCACTTCCGAGGTGTCCCCTTCAAGCATTTGGATGACGTGGAGTCCCTGTTTCATATTAATATCTTTGTCTATCGATTACGACGGGAGGATGACGATACATTTGTGGCTGAATTGGTTCGGCGATCCACAGAACGGTATGCTGCTACGATGAAAGTCAATGTGTTCGACCACAATGGCATGAGTCATTTTTCGCTGATCTCCAATATGAGCCAGTACGCCCAGTCTTTCAGTTGTGCCCAATGCCATCGGGTGTTTAAATACTCTCGCGACTTACATCGCCACGAGAAAATCTGTGACAACAGTGTGAAGCGAGTCTATCCGGGTGGCGTGTATCATAATGCACCTACTATTTTCGAGGAACTGGCCGATGAGGGACTCATCATACCGGAAGAGGACCGTTATTTCCCCTACCGGGCGTGTTATGATTTTGAGGCCCTGTTGGAGCCCATGGACCTGTTTTCATCCAAAACACAGTGGACGCAGCGCCATATTCCTCTGAGTGTCAGTATTTCCAGCAACGTACCTGGCTATGACGCTGCTCCGGTGTGTTTCGTGTCCACGGGGGACTCCCATGAGTTGATTACCCGCATGATGGAGTATTTAGAGCAAGTCAGTGCGGCTAGTACGGCGTTGTTGGTGGTGAAGTTTCAGCACGTCCTGGACCAACTGGACGACCGCATTCCTGTACCGGGTGTAGCGTTCAGCGATGATGAAGAGTCCGAGTCCGAGTCCGAGTCCGAGTCGGAGTCCCTGCAGTCGCAGCCTGTGCAGTCGCAGGATGTTCCTCTACCGAAACCGTATGCGGAGAAATTGAAGTTACGGTTCCTACAATACCTAAGTCAGTTACCGGTGCTCGGCTTCAATTCGGGACGCTACGACTTGAACATGGTGAAGGAATTTCTCTGCCCTTACTTGGCCCAGTCCGATACCCTCAAGTCGGTGATCAAGAAGATCAATAATCATATGGCCCTCACTACTACGTCACTGCATTTCCTGGACGTGCGCAACTACCTAGCTCCTAATTGTAGCTATGATCAGTGGGTCAAGGCCTATAACTGTGCACAAACCAAAGGGAGGGTCCCTTACACGTATATATCATCGCTCGACCGTTTGCAGGAAACACAGTTGCCATCTCGGCACGCCTTCTTTGATGATTTGAAGCAAGTGGAATGTCCGGAAGACACGTACCGTGAACTACAGCAGGTATGGAACGATGAACATATGCAGACCTTGGAAGATTTCCTCATATGGTACAACAACCTAGATGTGGTTCCTTTCCTAGAGGCGGTCGAGAAAATGGTGCAACTTTTTCAACGCCAAATGCACGTGGACATCTTTAAAGAGTGCTTAAGTTTACCGGGGCTGGCCCTTCGCCATTTGTTTCAAGAGTGTTCCACTTACTTCTCGCTGGTACAACAGAAAGATGCGGACATGCATAATTGTCTGAAAGATAACATTGTGGGTGGGCCCAGTCTTATTTTTCACCGCTACCACGAGAAGGATGTCACGACTCTCCCCAGTGGAAAACCCGTTGCCAAAATCATTGGCTTTGATGCTAATGCCCTCTACCTGTGGTCACTCGCCCAACCCATGCCCAGTGGTCATTATACACGTTGGTTGGCGGAAGGGCGTCATTTTACACCCCAACGGTTACCTCACAAACATCTTGCCGACCAGTGGTTGGAGTGGGAAGCCTATCGACGGGGAATTTATATACGACACCAGACCAACGCCACTGAGAAGCGGATAGGCGATCGGCGTCTCCCCGTCGATGGGTTTGCCCTTGTACAAGGAACACCCACTGTTTTCCAGTTTTATGGCTGTTACTGGCACGGCCACGAATGTCATTTCAGCGCGGGTCGTTTTAATGAGCGACGCGGGAAAACACCCTTAGAATTACGGGAGGAAGTAGTGGCCAACGGAGATTATGTGAAAGAGCGAGGCTACCATTTGATTGAAATGTGGGAGTGTGAATTTCACACCCTGTGCCAGGCCCGGCCCCATTTACAACGGTTCCTAAAAGAGCGTGAGTACCCGTTGAGTCGTCGGCGACTGCTGAGTCTGCCACAGATGTTGCACGCCATTCGTTCGGGGCAGCTCTACGGTTTTGTAGAATGCGACCTGCATGTTCCCGACACTCTCAAGCCCCTCTTCGCCCAGTGTCCGCCTATCTTCAAGAATACGCTGGTGGGTCGGGATGATATTGGGGAGACCATGCGCACCTACGCAGAGCAACACGAGTGTTTACCTCAACCACGCCGCATGTTGATTGGAAGTATGTGGGCGGACAAAATCTTGCTGGGCACCCCCTTATTGCAATGGTACATGAAGCACGGTTTGGAAATTACTCATATCTATCAAGTCATCCAGTACGTCCCCGAGGCTTGTTTTGCGGAGAATGCCGAGCTCGTCACGGCGGCCCGTCGTCAAGGTGATGAATACCCCAGTCAGGCCATCATGGCTGAATGTTGGAAACTCACTGGCAATGGTTATTATGGAAAAACGGTAACCAACCAGGATAAGCACGTCAACGTGAACATTTGCACGACTGCCCAAGCCTGCAAAAAAGTCAATTCCCCACTGTTTCGATCCGTGGAGGTCATCGATGACGACACCTATGAAGTCACTTCAGCTAAGAAGACTATCCGGTACAATTTACCCCTGCAGATTGGATGTATGGTCTATCACGTGGCCAAGCTGAGGATGTTGCAGTTTCTCTACGACTTCATGGGTGTCTATTTTAATTCCTCAGACTGGCAGTTGATGGAGATGGACACAGATTCGGCCTACATGGCCGTCTCCAACGCCGATTGGGAGTCCCTGGTGAAACCCGAGTTACGGGAACAATATGAAGCGGACCGGGACCTGTGGCTACCTCGACGCGACCACTACACCTACGACAAACGGACGCCGGGCCTGTTTAAACTCGAGTGGAGTGGAGATGCCATGATCGCCCTGTCGTCCAAGACGTACTATTGTTACGGAGGAGATGGAAACAACAAGTTTAGTTGTAAAGGCGTCAACCGACGTGACCCTGCCATCGACAAAGATCTCTACCTGGGTGTATTGCAGAGCCAGGCCAGTGCCAGTGGGACCAACCGAGGATTCCGGGTGGTGGACCACCAGATGCGCACTTATATCCAGCAACGAGACGCCTTTACTTTCTTTTATCCGAAACGGAAAGTATTGGCCGACGGTGTGAGCACTACCTACTTGGACTTGTAAAAAATGTGGAACACTAATAACTGTGGAGTTACGAGTTATAAAAACTGTAAAAGTCAGGATGGCCGAGTGGTCTAAGGCGCCGGTATTAAGTGCCGGTGGGGTGATACCCTGCGTAGGTTCAAATCCTACTCCTGACAAAACTTTTATATACTACTACTATTCTATGTGTGTACATACCCTACTATTTGTATTCTATAGTTGTATAACTCCTTGCTTGTTGACTTAAATAAAAAAAGAAAGTCAAAACCCATCCTTGTGTTTTTTCATCATCATTTTTATTCAACGTCAGAACAACAACGTCATAACGATAATAATAATAAAACAAGATGCGCGCGCGCATTAAGTTAACCAGAGAAATGGAGCATGCACATTAAAACGAGAGGCCGTCCAGTCATAGACGAGGACATCCCGGTCTTCAGCTTGACAATAATCATCAAACATATGTACAATGGTAGGCAGTGAATGTCCTCTACTCCGGTGAGTGAGATAAAACACACAGTACTGTCCGCACACACTACTCAAGGGGCCTTGTAATCTTTGCGTATTCCAACGCCACTCTGTCGTAGAGACGTCCATGAATTTCACCAAATCGGCATGGAGGGGTGCAAGTCCGTAGGAATCAAAGTATTCGCCTTGGCCTTGGGTGTCCACGTACACCGCTATCCAATGTTCACCGGGTCGACTCTTTGTGTCTGTATTCAAGATGTAGGCTGCTGGGGTAGTGGAGTGAGTAGGAAACACATTGCGTGGAAACACACCTCGAAAGGGGATCTTGGGATCTCGCTGGAGTATGCTGATCAGCTGCTCTGTATCCATCTTAGGTGGGAAAGTCACACAGCACGTTTCTTTGGTGATCCACGCTGATGACGTTATCAAACTCGGCGTAGCAAATCACGTTAATGGTGTCGGGTACAGGGATGGAGAAACGCAGTTCCAACCGTAGGTTTCCTTTCTTGAGCAAAGCCAGTTGATGATCGTGTTCCAAGGTGGGGGTGAGGTCAAAGGCGAACAATGTGTATCCCTTCATAAAGTCGTCTCGACTGATGGTATTGCCTTCGTCCTGGTTGTTTTGTCCTGTAGCTGTAAACAGGTTCAGGTAGGTCCGCACATAGTTTTCCTTAGTAAAGTCCGGTTGTAAGGGTCGGGCTGGAATTTGATGGCCGGCCACGTGCAGTGCCACAAAGTTAATGTTGAAATGTTTAAAATTGAACGGATTCTCAGCCCAATTTCCATTGAATGCGGTGTTGGTCACACACGCCAGGGTAAGACGTTTAGGCAGATCCCCTAGAAATAAATTTTCCCGATTGGCCATCATCGTACCTGTGGGCACAGAGAACACCTTGGTCTGTACGCGTCGGATGGGGTACATGGCTGGTTTTTTCGCTAAGGCTTCCATGTGACCCAGCAACACCCCCTGTTGCAAATCTACCGTACGGACAAACAGGGCTGCATCTTCAATGACGATCTGGTAATCGATATCACCCTCGCCACCGCACATTAAGGCGAACTTAGGTAAGGACCGGATCAACTTGATCTTGATGGATACACCGTTCAGCATGTAGCGGTCTTGCATGAACAGATCGGCGTGCAGTCGTCCCATCATATCGATGGACTTGCTTTTGGCTGCCAGTTTTTTGCGTGACTCGAACCCAGCATTGCCACCGGTTATGTTGGGCAGGTATCCGGGTCTATCCCTGAAGTACAGCTCAGCTTGTAAGTGTGATTCTTTGGCATCAATACCGTACGACAACATCGTCTCCATGTAGGCTCGGTACGGGTACGTATTGGTGGACGTACTAATGAGTTTATCGTTCAGACCTATATCCACCTGTTGGAACAAGGAGCGCAGCCAAAGATTCACCGGGCCTACTGGCGCATCGACCGCTATGTCCGTCCTGTCCCTATTCGTTATTTTGGCTTTCACGTACAAGTAGGTGTGGGCTAAATCCAGGTAGGCCGTATCTTTGTTTTCAATGGTAAATTCTACGGGCCCCACCCCCGTCAGGCTAGCCAGGGGTCGATGTTCTACCCAACGTCCTTCGCCTACACTCGTTTGGGTGGGTGGAGTAGTCCACAAATCCAATTCACTGTTGGTAGACGGACACGACTCGGAGTGAATGTAGGCCATTATGCGAAGATGTCTCTCCTACTAGTACGTCTCTTCTTTTTCTTCTTCTTCTTCTTCTGGGGCTTAGTCCTTCTCCTCTGGGGTGTAGGACGTTGAATGAATGGGGGTCGTGTGGGTCTTTGTCTTTTAAGGGCTTTGGCGATCAAAACGCTGCCTGCTTCTTTAGCCCGGCGTTTCAAAGCTTGTCGGGGTGCTGTGCCTTCCATCACATCACCGGCCACGCGTAATCCACTGCGTACCGCTTGTTTTCCTACCGCTTTCACACCCCGTGTCACCATGGGTAAAAACGTTTTCATAATGCTGCCCAGGATGTTCCCCAATCCGTGACCGCGTTGCATGCGTGCCCCGCTAAACACGGGCAAGTTTCCTCCCGTTTGTTTCTTGTAGTAGTCGACATAGCTGGGCGTATGGCACTGGTAAGGCACGTACATTATACGAAGTGAGGAGAGCGAGCTTGTCGGAAAGCAAGTGTCAGCACCACTTTTCCCCGTTCGAATGGGATCGGACGTCCTCTGTCATCTCTTATATCCACCGTGATCGTGCTGATATCGATATGGCGTACGGGCAGGTACATGATATGGTTGAAACTCTCGGTGGCTTGTTCACCATACGTCTTGGTAATGGGCACCACCCGTAACAGAGGTGTATTCACATCACCCACAATATGGCTGTCCACGGCATCCGAGTAGACGTACAGTGCGTACATACCTACTTTCATATCCATCAAATAATCCCCCTCGACAATGGTGGCTCCCTTGTAGACGGAGTAAGGCATCCTTAACATTTCCTGTAGCATAGGACTGAGTTTCACATTCGCGTTAGCGGTCAGCATGATAGAGCTCTTGTCGTTGTGTACGTCGACATCGAACAATATCTCGCTCCTGATGTGCAAGGATATCAGGTGTGTTGTAGCACCAAGCCATTCAGAGCCTGTATGAACGTCTGCGGTGTATCGTATTGGCCTTGGGGGAGAATGAGTTTGTAGACTTTATCTTCGTAGGTCACTTCGTACCATACTTCTCCGTCTTGTACATTGTACCATGAATAAGGGTATTGAATATCCACCAGTCCACATTCCCAGCGTCCCGGTAAATGTAACGGTTGGGGTAATTGCGTGACATACTGGGTCAAGGTGTTCTCAGGAAACACGTCGAATGAGCTATTACTGGGCAACGTCATGTAAAACATGACGACGACGACTGAACTTTCGGGCTTCTGCACCGGGCTTTAATAGGGCTCCCAGGCCTTGGGTGCCACTCGGCGTTGTGGCGGTGACTTCATACGTGTCCGTCGTCGTCGTGGCTGTAGTGTGGTCGGTATAGGGGAGGCATAGGGATGAAAAGAACGATCCCGCCGTGCGGGTGTTGTGGGTGGCGTGTGCGGTTGCCATTCACCACGTTCCCAGGTATGGGCGACACGTCCAGCAGGGGCTTGCATCCACTTCCAGCGTTCCCTATTGCCTATCAATTCTTGAGGGGTGTGTATGTCTTTTAACGCCTGAGCAAAGGCTTCCCAGCCCGGTGGATTAGAGTGTTTGCGAGAACGCACCATATCGTTGATTAAATCCGTCATATGAGACCCCGGCACCACTTGGTTGCGAATCAGTAGGTGTCCTTCCGCATTCCAACCCATATCGGCATTCTGTTTCACCCGATCCAACAATAAACGGGCCCTGGTCTTGTAGGCTTTAGGCACACTGGCCAATACTTCCTGTTCCAGCTCAGGTGAGGCCGAGGATGACGGTGGTGGTCGTGGTGGCAGAGATGAGGCTGGGATGGGTGGCGTAGTGGTGGTGGGTAGTGTACTACTACTACTAGTACTACTTCCTCTATATTGATCCATAAACGTCTGGTACCGGTTCAGCGTATGATGGTAGAGTTGAATTTTCTCGTGATCGGGCAATGGACGTTGCAGTATACTATTCATTTCTTCATCCAAAGACTGGAGTTTTTGCACGGTGGCCGGGATGGGATAGGGAGATTGTAAACTCTGTAACAGTCGAGGTTCAACCAGCATCATTTTTTTCGTATGTTCCATGGTGTTAGCGTCCTCCTCCCAAGATGGAGCCGAGTAATGGGCCTAGTACCGTAGCGGCTAAGGGCGCGAGAAGTGCGCCGAGAAATCCACCTCGCTGTAACACTTGTTTCTTCTGCTTGACACTACTCCTCGTCTTCTTGACCAGCGTTCGGAGACCTGCCTTGTGCCGTTGCAATTTCCCTTTCTGCACAGGACTGAGTGGAACATTGCCTTTTAATACATTATGGGCCACTTCACACAAACACCGGATGAGATCGGGCTCCGCGCCGCGCACCAGGGCCCGGCCCACTTCCGGAGGCGCGCTGCGAAGTACGCGCAATGCCGCGGCGTGCTTGCGTAGGCGTGCAGACATGATGCTTGAATGAAGGCTCCAGTGCGTGGTCTTCTTCTTTTATCCTCCTTCTCCTCCTCCTCACTCATTTGGGGGTGTACACCGTCTGTAGTTCACCGGGAAAAATCAGGGTGCGTAATCGCAGAGGTGAGGGCGTATCTTGTTTCAAGTCGATGAGGAGATAGCCGTGAGCAGGTTGAGTGGCATCTTGAAAGGCTTCTCGTACAAAGGCCGTGTTCTTAGGGTACATCTGTTGAGCGAGGTGGGTAATTTGTGACGCGTCTCTGGGGGTTTTGAATAACACCACATACTGAGCATTCAAACTAATGTTCCGGTGTTCTTTGTTTTTACTGAAAAGATTCTGTACAATGTAAATGATGCTCAATCGACGATGATGGCTGCCTTTGGTAAAGAGACGGGTAATTCGACCGTCCGTTTCCGCCATGAGATCGTCCACCACCACTAAGGTGTCTGGGGGTATGTCTTCAGGGGGTAAACCTTCCACTAAGGTAAGTCCTGGGACACGGGCCAGTGCCTCGTACGCGGGCTGCCAAGCGCCATAACACCACAGGATACGAGCTACAGGCGGTGAAATCAGGGCGGCTCCATGTTGGATGAGACGTTGAACAAAATGTGATTTTCCAGATCCCGTCGGGCCAGCGATGAGACACGTGAAGGGATGCTGCCATCGTGGGTCCATCGTTTATTTTTTTTATTTGGTGATTTGCGCTCGACGGTTAGAAGCCCACCCGCGTTGTCGGGGATCCCACCGGGGATCGTAGTCGATTGGATACCGTTGTGGAGGTAAAGGGCGTGATGCACGGGGATCCACTGCAAATAGGTTGAGCAGCGTGTTGGTGGTACTAGGTGTGGGTGGTGATGAGGTGGAAGCGCTTCTCAGGGATGACGGCGTAGGATGACGTCCTGACGTGGTTGGAGTAGTACGGGACGTCGTGGTGGATAGGTCGATGGTGCGGGCCAAGGGTAATGGAGTGGTGGTGGTGATGATGGCTGAAGTAGCCGGTGGTGTGGTCTGGGTTGATACGTGGCGCACTCTTGACGTCTTGGGTGGCCGTGACGTGGTCGTCGAAGTGATGGAGGGTGATGATGGAGAACGCGGCGTGTTCAAAAAGGCTAACACGGTCGACAAATCGTAGAACACCCCTGTAAATAGCGTACCCACAAGCACTATGACACACACGAGAGTACCCACTTGTCCTTTTCAAGATTGTAACACTACGGGCAGCCGTGCTCTATCCATGGTACCATCCTCTATACTGAAGCCGGGTGGTACTAGCAGTTCGAATTTATAGGCGTTTCATGTCACGGCCAGACACCCAGGAATTAAAGGAACGAGGCCATCCTCGCCATTTGACGAAATGATAGGGGATGCCCCGTCGACGTTCCGTTTTCAAAATCTTTTCCACCGTGTAGTAATCTTTCGGTGTTTTCACTATGGGTTGTAATTCTGTCTCGTAAAACGTGCCTTGCAGTTTCTCGCCTTGTAGATCTTCCAGTTCATAGACGTGGGGTTGTCGTGGTTTATGGCGTACGATGACAAAGTGTTCGTCACTCCAGTTGGGTAAATAGCCTTTCTCAAATTGTCCTTTCACTTTACTGATCCGTACCGTATCGCCCCGTTTGTACCGGGGGTCCGTCAAGGGTGGACTGGATGATGATGAGTACAGCGTAGTACGTACTTGATGTTCGTTGCGTTCTGTCACAGCCCGGGGCGCACGTTGGATACTGCGATGATAAGCCCGATTGTAGCCTTGCACCAGTTGAGGTAAGACATCCAGGTAGCGTCGGGTATTCTTGGCTGTAAAATACTTATACATACGCCCTTTGAACGTACGATTGAAACGTTCCACCACCGAAGCTTTCGTCTCGTTGTACGTATGAAAGAAAAATACCTTCTTTTTCTTAAGAAAGGCTTGAAAGGGTCGATTGAGAAATTCTGTCCCTTCATCGGTTTGTAAATAAAGAGGTTTGCGTCCTGTCTTGAAAATCTGCTGGAATGCCCGTATCAAATTCTCGCCTGTTTTGGTACGAACGGACAGGACCCAGGCATATTTCGATAAAATATCAATACACGTCAATAGGTACCGGTATCCATCATTTTGAGGTGCAAATCGACTCATGTCCACCAAATCCGATTGCCATTGCGCGTCAATGCCTCCCACGATGACTCGGTTCCGGTGAAAATGACGTCGGGCAGCTCGATGCAAACTGTAGGTATCTTGAGTTTTTAACCAGGCTCGAATTTCACTTCGACTAATACCTTGGGTCGCTCGAGTCAAGGCTCCCACACCACTATAGGCAGCGGCACTGGTGGGGTTGTAATACAACTCAGTTAATACTTTGTTAATAGACGTCGCCCTTTTCTCCGACGGCCGCA
Organism: Hanleya hanleyi; assembly: GCA_036873755.1. Classification (NCBI taxonomy): domain Eukaryota; kingdom Metazoa; phylum Mollusca; class Polyplacophora; order Lepidopleurida; family Hanleyidae; genus Hanleya; species Hanleya hanleyi. The sequence continues at coordinate 127,741 of JAVTVY010034625.1, read as the reverse complement.
TCATGCACTTTTTTCCCTTCGTCCGTCACAGGTGAGTCGATCTCTTCGTTGGCCACAGGTGAGTCGATTTCTTCCCAGGGTGAGTTCGCTCCCGTCCCATGTGAGTCGACCTCTTCCCAGGGTAGTACTGGCCTTCTAGCCGCTCTGCATTGTTTACATATAGACCTTTTTTCTTGTCCGGCTGTAGGTTTACAGAAAGAAAATTGCGCCTTATGTAGTCTTTCATGGGGTTCAGCCAACGCCTCTTCTATAGTCCGAACCCACGCTAATTGCTCCGGTGTTCGAGTGTCGGGTGACATTAATTGGTCGACAATAGGCATTATTTTCTTCAAGGCTGCCCACACAGAGAGTGTTAGGGTGATACTGCGCGCATCTTTGTACCGACCTATCCGTATGCGGTGGGGTGCTACGGTATAGACGTACATGGCATTATCCAGATGAATCAGCTCTCCATCCAATTCCCCGTGCAATACCCGTTTAAACTTATTCCACCCATCACGCTCTAGTGTCACGGGGTTCCATAGCATTTCCGCCGGAGTCCAGTAAATAGCTAGATCGTCTTGCACCAGTTTGATTTTTTCTGCATACACGTATAGGCGCAGACTCGGTGTAAGAGGCAAAATGGCACGTAGTGATAGCGACATGTTTGCTCTCTCAATGTCCAAGGGTAAATGATACACACGCTCTCTTTCCCCTGGTATTTATAGGCCCTAGTCTGTGAGTGGTGAGAATACTTTATCCACCACGGGAACGATGTGTTGTAAAGCCGTCCACAGTTCGGGGTCCAACGTAAATCCACCGTCTCGTTTGAGAGAGATCAATCGGGCAAAAAAAGGGCCGCGAAAAATGTAGACATCCTGAGACAGGTAAATACTCTGTCCATCCAAATCACCAAATAACACACGTTTCAACGTAGTCCACCCCTCGGGCGATAATGTCACACGCGCGGGCATGGGGCTACACCAACAGCGCGAATCGTCGTCAATTAGTTCGAGGCGATCTGGGTATATTAGTATAGTACAGCCCGGCGTCAACGTACGGGTAATGATCGATTGGGTTTCTTCCGGATAAAGTACATCGTCCACGTCGGCAATGATAGCTTTTAATCCTGCCCATAAGACTGGCCAAAGTACAATTTCACCACCCCCGTACTGTTCTAATCGAGGGAAAAATGATGAATTCTCTCTACACCTTCGCAGGTACACGCCCTCACCGACAGGTAAAAAATCGACTTCGGGTTCTTGGGCTTGTAAGACCCGTGTAAATTGCGTCCACCCGTCCAGGGTTAAAATCAATTTGACTTCAATGGGATGCTCCTCGATCAGGTGTAATTCATGTTCGTAGACGATAAGCAAGACCTTAGACGTGACTTGAAAGAACGCTAGCTCTTTCCCCGACGAGGCCATCATGAAGAATAACTCAAATACTGGCCCGACACACCTATATAGAGCGATCGATTCTATTTTTCAGTATTAACCCTATCTGGCCTGGGCTTATTTCTTCACAAAAAAATATCCTGGGAAATTTAATTTGACACGGTAATTAATTTTTACACGCTCCCCCGAGTACATCAATTAATAGTCTGCACTCCTACGAGAATAAAAATAAAATAGTATAAGGATTAGCCTGGGTTATGATGACCCAACAAGGCCTACCGCCACTGTAAAAATAGTCAAATCAGATGTAAATCAAAGGATAACTCTTGGTGCCCTAATGCAATAAGGGGGCACTACTCTGCAGGGATTTGTATGTATGCGAGAATAACTCAAATACTGGCCCGACACACCTATATAGAGCGATCGATTCTATTTTTCAGTATTAACCCTATCTGGCCTGGGCTTTTATTTTTTATTTTTTTCACAAAAAAATACCCTGGGAAATTTAATTTTGATACGGTAATTAATTTTTACACGCTCCCCCGAGTACATCAATTAATAGTCTGCACTCCTACGAGAATAAAAATAAAATAGTATAAAGATTAGCCTCGGTTATGATGACCCAACAAGGCCTACCGCCACTGTAAAAATAGTCAAATCAGATGTAAATCAAAGGATAACTCTTGGTGCCCTAATGCAATAAGGGGGCACTACTCTGCAGGGATTTGTGTGTATGCGTGAAGTGATACATTATCCGCTGGTACTTTTCAACACGACCTCACTGCGCGCGTGACTTTGAGAAAATTACGAAGATTGGCGCCTAGCTTGTGTTTTTTCATCGTCACTAAAGGGTGTGTTTTGTTAATTTTTCTATAGTTCTCATGAACGGAACGCACTGCAATTTTCAGGGGATTCGTATCGAATAATATGGGATCGACTTGCTCTATTTTAACGAAAAAAATTAATTATTGTTTAATAGATCGGGTTTTCTGTATTTTCGCGACGGCTGGAAAACCCACTAAAATTAAAAATTATGATGTAAACAAAGGACTATACGGCTGAAATTTTTAATACGAGTACTTGATTTGTATGGGCTCAATTAGAAGTAAAAATTCTACGGGGACTAATACTGATTGTAAAATAATATACCTTTTATCAATTCCAAGAAGCACACGCCAAAATCTTTCCCCAGTTTCTGCATGAACCATTTCGCCGGGGTCCGCGCCAAGTACATAAATACTCCCCCTCCCCTGCCAATGCGCTATCACAAAATATTTTCCATCCCGAGAAGCCAGAGAGCAAGATTTAAATACAAGATGAGCGGAGTCAGAAAGCATATCTCCAGGAGACAAAAAGCAGAGATGATGCAAGCGATCAAAGTATTTTGGAAGAAAGAATTCCACAGCTGGATACAAGCGTTGGAGATGGAGGAAGATGGACTACGCCAGCAAACAAGACGAGAGAGACGGATGTCCAGAAATGTGCGGGAAGTGTTGACCGCGGCGCATTCTACAATGAGTGAGGCGCATTGGTTCGAAACACTAAGCCAAGTGATGGGGGAATTGGTCAACCCTACCCCCCCTCCTCCTCCGGCGGCGTTAGCAACTTCCTTAACAAAAACTCCGTCACCACCACCCACATTGCAGGAAGAAGAGCAGGGGGGGCCGGAGACATCATTTCCCTTGGAACACATGCCAGCAGATGTAATCTATGTAGGAAGACGAACGCCATATGGCTATTTCCCAGCCACACCAGATGGAAAGTAAGCTACTTCCCGTGAAACAAACACGTTAAAATAATAAACGGTCCTTGTCAGGACCCGTGAAACAAACACGTTAAAATATAAATTTCTTCGAAAGAGAACTTCTAAATACTAGCACATGAATTTGAAAGCACAGATTGTCCTACATTTCCCTCTCTTTTTTTAAAAACTGCATTCACTCAAATAAACAATCCCTGGCCAAATCTCAAATGTCCTTATGAGGACAAATCTCTATATACACACAGGATTTTATTTTGGTTTTCCCCATTCATTAATTTAATATGACAGTCCAAGGGTATAATGCACTTTATATTACACAGTGCCAAGATAACGATACCGGTATGCAAGGGGAATTTATTTTGATAAGAGTGGGGCATTTATTTTGAACGAACACAGGGGTGTGATTCTCGTGATGAACACAGGGGTGTGATTCTCGTGTTAAATTATTTTTGTGCTTTGTTAGAAGTCACCCTCTCGGAACAGCTGGGTGGTTTTTAAAAAACCCGTTGGAATATGTGTAATATAGCCATATTACATCGTTGTTGACAAGATCTGTCTTCTCTGAGCGCACACAGGACACGTCAAAGGAAGCAATTGACAAACTATCGGTTTATTCACCTGTGTACACCATGGTATCTTAGCGTGTTGGTTGATGCAGGTTTCACACATTCCCTGATGTCCGCACGGAAATATAGCGAACTTCGAAAATGGATTCGCGCATTCTACACAATGGATATACAAGTCTCTTTGACGCTCTGTGGTCTGTCCGATTGTTGTTGTGGTTAATGTCCATACATAATTGATTTCGTCTTGGATTTGTTGTTCTGCTGGGATTATTTTCTTGTCTTTTAGCCTGTTTGTTCTCACATCTTTTCTGTTTTTCCTGTCTTGATGTGACCTATTTGTCCTCAATCTGGTATCTTTTCTCTTTTCTTCGGCGTCTGGTTTCAGCCTTCTTAAATCTTTTTTCTGTGCTCCTTGTCCCCTGTTCTTGGCCTTGTCATCTATTGCTTGTTGTACTTCGTCGGAATCATAGGAAAATTGTAACATCTCGTCTAGTTCAGCCATTTCATCTGGTGTTTGTTCTTCTTGTACGCTATTATAGGAAAATTGTAACATCTCGTCTAGATCATCAAAAATTTGGTCTACATCTGGAGTAACATCCGGTGTAGTTGTTGTCAAGGCGAATAAATTATCCAGCGGCGAAGTTTCTGCAGGCTGTTGACAATGAATTGGTGCAGGATAGTTCTGGGGTTCAGGTGCGACTAAGGGGATGATTCTATCATCTAATCGAGGTTCATCGTGTACCAAATTCATGATACTGTCGAGGCGTTGTAGTTGATTATCATGATTTGTGAACAAATCTGATGTGTTGTCAATATCCATGAGTTGAGCCAAGGATAAATCCATGACTGAGCACTCAGAGATTAATTGTGAATAATTAAAAAAAATGTGGTATTTATAGTGTAAGACACGCGCGCATGCGCAGCGAAAACACACTGGTTGTATCGTGTGCTACGCTGCTGAAGAAAAAATATATGTGTGTTTGTTTAACAATTATAAACAGCTTTTCATTTTACAATCAATGTCAGGACACCTGTAAATTTTATTACAAGTTAAACTCAGGTCATTCATTAGTGTTATATTTAAATTTTAACAACCTAACGTTAGAATAGAGGATTATTTTATTAATTTTAGGCATTTTAAAAATCATAAAGTTAGTGTACGGTAGTGTAAAACCCAGGTACATTGGAAAATAATTTAATTTTCCTGGCTAAAAAAAATACGTGTACACTATGGATTAGTGTTATCATAATTCCGAGAAAATTGTAACGGATTTATGGAAAAAAATATGAAATTTTTATGCTTGAACAATGATAACAAAGCACACTTGGCGGCCATGTTGTACTCACTGACACTTGGTGGCCATCTTATCCCACCTCCCACAGCTTGCACTCAGTGACACTGGGGGCCATCTTTACCCACCTCCCACATCATGACACTCGCGGCCATCTTTTCCCACCTCCCACAGACCACTAAAAGTATAAATACGTGTATATTGTAACAGTTATTCACCCATACAATCATGAATTCAACAAGACGTGAGCTGTTTGGTGAAATTCCAATGATTTCAACTACCGCCGAAACTCCACCACAACAATGCTCTGGGTGTGAAGCCCAGGTAACCCGCCTGAACAACTTGATTAATGGACTGAAAGAAGACCTGATTAAAATGGACGAGGAGATTCACAGACAAAACAAACAACTGGATAAAGAGCAGAAAATATCACGCTGTAGCATATGTACAGATAATGAAAGCCAGTTTGCTGTTTTACCATGCGGTCATTTATGTCTATGTGCCGATTGTTGGGTGACACTAACGTGTGTAGGAGACATGTGCCATTGCACTGAGGCCGGCGAGAACCATCTCAAAATAAAATGTCCAATTTGTCGGAAACATGTAGCAGGGATAAAGAAAATCTACCGTGCGTAAGTGTGGTGGTGAAGTAACACTAACGGCCCTTTTCAGGGCCAACCATCTTCCCCGGAAGAGGAACTTCTAACTTTGCACAAAAATTAACATCAGACCCCATCATTGTTATGCCCCAAGAAAAAAAATTCAATTTTTTCAATTTTTTAACAATTAAATATTGAAAAACGGAAAAAGGGGGGGAGGGGGGGAGGGGGGGAGGGAAAGGGAAATGGAAGCCAAAATTTTTTTTTTTTTTTAAAACTTAATAAAAAAGAGAAAAAAGATTCATGGCGCCAAAAAAAATCTTTTTCATTTTCTATGTTTTTTTAACAATTAAAAATTGAAATTAGTGAAATTAGCGAAAAAAAAAGGGTGTAATTATCACCCTATAGCAAAAAAAATTATTTTTAAAATGGGTCAATGGGATCGAGTGAGGTATCAAATTGAAGGTGAGGAGAAGGGCTATCTGATGCACTGGGTATGGGATTGAAATATCGGCATTCTGCGCATGCGCGGCAGTGAAGGGTGTAAATTATCACCCTATAGCAAAAAATTGTTTTAAAAATGAGCCAATGGGTCGAGTGAGGAATCAAATTGAAGGTAAGGAGAAGGGCTATCTGATGCACTGGGTGGAAGATTGAATTAGGGTGATTGTGCGCATGCGCGACGGCCTAAAGGTATGAAAATACACGTATTGGAACTAGGGAACAAAAGAATGAACACTAAGCATTTTTTGTAATTTTCTACTTTATTAACACAAATAGAATGAACGTATTCACAAGGGTATTGAATTTAATACAATTATATATGAATATTGAATGTTTTTAATACAATTAACAGTCAAAATGAAATTTTAATAACAATTATATGCTCTCAAGCCACTTGAATGAAGGTGTATGGTAATAAATGTTCTGTTCAACACTGGTTCTGTTCAATAGTTCGCCATCAAGACTTGTTTGAATTCATCATCAGCTTTCTGGCCTTGGTGCACGTAAATGTATGTTATAATTTCTTCACGTGGAATTTTGGACAGGCAAGCCGCTTCAACTCCCAGGGCAATTTCCGTCTCCGTCACGGCCTCCAGTGCTTCAGTGATCATTGCGTATGACGGTACTGGAGTGTCCTGTGGAATTTTAGGTCTGATGAGCTGCAAGACTGTATCGATGTACTTGAGGTAAATATAGTGAGACACCTGGTAGACCAGAGCTGAACCAATGGAACTTGCGAGACTCTGTAACTTCCGCCAGGCTGTTAATTTGAAAGTGACACCCTGGGGACAAGGTACGAGCTGTTGCGTATCTAACTGCATACGCCATTTACGAATATGAACGAGCAGCTCATCGTTGTAATATGCACAGCTCACATAAATGTCGTCACCCACATGAAATTTCGCTTCATCACGCCCGTCGTCGCGAATAACTGCATCGATGGCGTAATCAAGGGCCTGCAGTTTTTGCCAGCTCTCTAAGTTCAGGGTAATATGCTTACCGGGTTTGTCGCCAAAACCCGCCGCATTCAAATGCAATTCTGCGTCTTTCACACTCACTGTCAAATAAGGTGAGAGCTGCCAAATGTCCCTGTGAGCTGCCTGGTAAGCTTGCTGGATCAGATTATTAATCTCCTGGACAGACAGAGGAAGTTCTACCTCTTGTTTCACAGGAACTTGCTGGGGTACAACTACTGACTCAGGTATAACTAACGGTGTTAGTCGGGGACGTTTGGAGCGTGAAACGCGTTTGGCCGGTGTAGTACTGACCTCTGGGGTAGTGTACGCACGTTTGCTAGCTGTAGTACGCTGTTCGGTAGTGGTAGCTAAGATATCTTCATCTTGTATAACGTCGGCTTCAAGTAGATCCGCTAGTTCGCCATTTCCCGTGATCTTCAACCCCGCCATGAAGGCTAGACATCCATAGTAGGTAAACTGCGGTACATCATCGATGAGGGCTGTGTTTTGGGCTGAAGTCGTTTTCTCCGCCATGATTTCTTCGGCGCGCTGTTCCAGTAGTATGTTTTCCTCCTGCATAAGGAAATCACATAATTCACCCACATTCCGCATCTCTTCAATCAGACGAACACGGTACTTTGCAAGCCTGACTAAAAATAATGATAATGACGCCATGACTATGGGCTCCAGGCTGGTGAGCAACTGCTACGGTGTAAAAGTCTTATTACAAGCGGCTAGGCAGGCAGGAGGACTGGTTGGCAGGCTGGCTGGCTGGCTGATCAAGTCAGGTCAGGTAAGTCAGATTGAATACACCCTTTCCCTAAAAAATCAACTCCTTTTATACATTTTACTACTCGCGGCCATCTTTTCCCACCTCCCACATGGCGGCCATCTTGTACCCACCTCCCACATCTTGGCGGCCATCTTGTACCCACCTCCCACATCTTGGCGGCCATCTTGTACCCACCTCCCACATCTTGATGCCATCTTTTCCCACCTCCCACATGGCGGCCATCTTTTCCCACCTCCCACATGGCGGCCATCTTTTCCCACCTCCCACATGGCGGCCATCTTTCCCACCTCCACACTGGCGGCCCATCTTTTCCCACCTCCCACATGGCGGCCATCTTTTCCCACCTCCCACATGGCGGTATCTTTTCCCACCTCCCACATGGCGGCCATCTTAATGCCCACCTCCCCACATCACCACATGCGCACACCGCCCCATTTTACACACTTATGACGTCACACCAGGTTCTGCGCATGCGCAGTGAAACCTTATTTGTTCATTACCTTCAACAATACTACTGACGGGCACGTCATATTCGTTACTTATTTCTGTGGTGCTCAGATTTTAAAATAGTGCGCGGAGGGATAGAGATTAGATGTACGGCAGTTTCAGAGGTGGGTGATTCGTAATAAAATTATCTAAAACCCTCGCTGGAGGTGTCTGGGGCCGACCTATAGCCCTCATACTCTTGAGGGCTATATATTATTTAGCTAATGTGATTCTTGCTCCCCCAGGAGAAAGTAATTTCGTGCTATTTCCTCCTGTCAAGCGCAAGAAATTATATATCTCGGTAGGTGTGACGATTTTGAGCAGTTTACTATTTGTTTCGTTAGAATTTTGCTCAATCGAATAAAAATTATCGTATTCTCTCTTAGATTCCATTTTGATAGATAAATTTGATAGAAAAACTTTCCCTTTAAATCTTGGCGAAATATTTACCGTTACCTAAAAAGATGGTGTCAATTCGCCGGAAAGTTTTGCGATATACCCACGCTCGTTTTTGTTGTTTTTTTTAGTATATTATAGGATTATGAAAATATAAATCTCATCACTGTATCTTCAGCCGTTTTCTTGTAATGTTTAAAAGAAAACGTGTAAATGATCTTCGTCGAAAATGTTCCGGAACATTCTGCGAGAGGCCGACAGAAACCGACACGCTTGTTAAAGCTGCGGACACACGGCGCAAATGTAAATAGAATATAATCGAGCAAATATGGTGAGTATTCGTGTTCCCCTAGCCTACCCCCTAATATAGACCAGGACTAGGGAAAATTAATGGATATTTTAGAAAATATAGGCTACCGAAATTTGTTGTAAATGCAAAAGATCTCGAAACTTTCGCTCTTCAGCTTTTTCTGAAACGGGGTAAATCGGTAAACTGGCGAGAGTAGTATACTTTATACGGGATTTCACACGTAGAAAAAGCTGAAAAGCGGAAGTGCCGAGATTTGAGTCTTTCACAGTTTTCAACAATTTCCGGCAGCATACATTTTCTAACATATCCATTAATTTTCCTTAGTCCTGCCGTAACATCTTCAAACCGCAGTGCGGTGGCCTAATGATTAGAGCGTCGGCCTCGTGAGCGGTAGGTACTGGGTTCAATCCCAGGCCGGGTCATACCAAAGACTTGAAAAATGGAATTTGTTGGCCCTCACTTACGCTCAGTATTAAGAGGATAGAACAAGGACTGGTTCTCTCGGTGTCATTATAATGTGAATGAATGGGGTGTCATGTCTGCCTATGTCATGATATTTCCCGGGATTTTTTCGCCGAAGATCGTTTACACGTGTTCTTTTAAACATTACAATAAAACGGCTGAAGATACAGAAATGAGATTCATATTTTCACAATCCCATATTACTCTGGTGGGGAAAAATATAAAAGGATTATTATTATTTCTTTGAAGAAAAAATGATGGAAACAAAACGAGCGTGGGTATATCGCAAAAAATCCCGGCGAATTGACACCATCTTTTCAGTTAAATATTCCGTCAGGATTTAAAAGGAAATGTTCTTCAATCCATACATTTCTGAAACGGGCATCTCTTCAGGTTTAATAATCATTAAACAGACTGAAAATTGGTTATATTCTGATATGTTTGCTGTTTGCGTTGAATCAACATGCGTCAGTAGCTGAAGCTGACCCCACTTGACGTCACTAGTCAGTTCCAGCGCATAACAATAGGGCAATGAAAATGATATAGGTTTTCTCCTGCACCCTTACGCAATAACACATTCAACAACACATATATTTGGAATTGTCATGCGGTGCTAGCCGTGTTTATTGGTTATTTCTGTTCACAAATCTCATTTCCGTTTTACATCATTCCTTTCATAACATCAACCAAGTTTAATCATCTAAAACAATTCAGTGTACATCATCGTAAATATTAACAGGGTCTTTTACTCAAATCTATGTAAAATACCGCTTTCATGCGGTTATCACAGATCGCAATACTTTATACATCTTTCATTCCACGATACCAACCATGTTCAATCACATTCTCAATGGTAACAATCCAAGGCCCAATTTTCATACGAAACAGGCTATTTTGTCAACCAAGTATTCTAACGGCTCTTCAGCTCACCAATTATTCTAATGGCTCTTCAGAAGTATTCTAATGGCTCTATAGCTCACCAAGTATTCTAGTGGCTCTTTAGCTCACCAAGTATTCTAGTGGCTCTTTAGCTCACCAAGTATTCTAGTGGCTCTTTAGCTCACCAAGTATTCTACACTCTCAATTACATGTTTAGCGTTAGAACACTAAAAGCGAGGTTCTGTTTGAGCACACGTTCCGGCCTAATCGCGTTTAGGCTGTGAACACCTCGAGTTTAGGTTATAAACGCATAGACGTTTAGGATTTAAACCGATGTGTTTAGATTTAAAAGACCTATGTGTTTATAACCTAAACGTCTATGCGTTTATAACCTAAACTCCATGTGTTCACAGCCTAAACGCGATTAGGCCGGAACGTGTGCTCAAACAGAACCTCGCTTTTAGTGTTCTAACGCTAAACATGTAATTGAGAGTGTAGTGGCTCTTTAGCTCACCAAGTATTCTAATGGCTCTTCAGCTCACCAAGTATTCTAATGGCTCTTTAGCTCACCAAGTATTCTAGTGGCTCTTTAGCTCACCAAGTATTCTAGTGGCTCTTTAGCTCACCAAGTATTCTAGTGGCTCTTTAGCTCACCAAGTATTCTAGTGGCTCTTTAGCTCACCAAGTATTCTAATGGCTCTTCAGCTCACCAAGTATTCTAATGGCTCTTCAGCTCACCAAGTATTCTAATGGCTCTTCAGCTCACCATTCAGATCACCCAGTATTCTAATGGCTCTACAGCGCATCTAGCTATGCATATAAAAAATTGCATAATTCAATATTATAGCAAAGTCATATTACTAGAAATAGTACATTCACGTATCCTATTGACAGACAATATTTACAACCGCTTTGTAGACAGTATTCTAAGGGCTCTTCAGCCTCAAAAAGCATAATATATACGATCGCTATATGTTCATTCAAAATGAAAAGTTCTTCGAACAACATTACAAGAGCTGTTTGCTCACAAGTTGATTCGTTCAAATGCATTAGACAAAACCTGTATAATACCGCTTTCAAAAAGGCACAAATGCAGGTAAAATGACAAAAGCTTATGGCCTCACTGACAAGTCAATACATCTAGCATATTCTAATGACCATCCAACTATGCATATTCAGTATTGCATTACACCAATATTATATTAAAATCGTATTACTAGGATCAGTATATTACCGTATCCTATTGGTAAACGAAAACGTACAACCTCTTTATCAGTCATCAAATTTCTAAGGCTCTTCAGCCTCAAAAGCATAATATCACATATGCTGGGTATAAGCGCATTCAAAATGAAAAATGCATCGAACAGTACACATACTGTTTTGAGGTCACTCCGGTGGTTTTCTACCAACCAAAACCTGTATAACACCACTTTCAAAATATGGAAAATGCATAGAAAAGATGACAAACCGTCATGTACATATCAAATGTAGACAAATACATACACCAAGTATTTTAATGGCTCTACAGCCCATCCAAATATCCATATTCAATATTGCATACTTCAATATTTTATCAAACTCTATAGCTTAGCGATATGCGCATATCTTTTTGATGGATATGTACAACTGCAAAATGGGCCATCAAGTAATCTAAGGCCCTTCAGGCTCATAGAAATAATATCATATACGATCGGTATAATCTCATTCAAAATAAAAAATGCTACGAACAGTGATACAAGTACTGTTCATTCACAGTCGTTTTACTCAAATGCACCAAACAAAGCATGTATAACACCACCTCCAAAATGAGCGTAACAGCAAGATGACAAGCATATGTACATTTTATTTGAATACATACGCCATGTTATTGACCTAAGAAATAAAGATTTCTTTTTCAACCATATCAGATACAGTCAAATGAATACTTTCATTTCCCGCCTTTCGTCTTAACACTGTCGTGTGTTAATGCTTAGCAAACCGCTGACGAGATGGCCTGACCATACAACTGACCTCTATTTAAACCAGAAACCCCCGCCAATGTTATAACAGCTCACAGGACGCCCACCTGTTATAACATTTCACACCTCCACATGTGATTCTTGCTCCCCCAGGAGAAAGTAATTTCGTGCTATTTCCTCCTGTCAAGCGCAAGAAATTATATTTCTCCTGCACCCTTACGCAATAACACATTCAACAACACATATATTTGGAATTGTCATGCGGTGCTAGCCGAGAGTCAAAGAAAGCAAGTAAGTGATAGGAACATGTTCAACCTATTCTCAATAAAATCTTTTATATATCCATCTTTATCGTTTCCTCTTTCCAACTAACGTGAAAATCATTCAGTGAAAATATCTGTTTGCCCGAATATGGCAAAGATTTTAACAAAACTCCTAAAAGTATTCTCTGACATTTCAGATATCTCAGTCATAATTAAATATCTCTCAGTGTTATAAACGGGACACAGATATGATCCCATTCGCCCTGTTATCAGGCACGCGCCATCTGTCTTCGATTTTTGATAAGCAATCATATAACCATCAAAAAGCACAAGGACTGAGTGCTTAATATACAGAAAAACAACTGAACCCAAAATAAATCAGTATTAGCAAGTAAACACATAGCAAAACGTCTCTGATCCACTTATGTTCGATTACCGTATTAGCTTTAATAATTCACCGTTTACTTAGCTTTTTCTAAGTGATAAGTGTAGTCAACAAGCTCTTATTAGCCTCAGTTATGTTCTAATTCGTTGCACTCAAATGAACAAATTGTTTATCATTTCCACCAAATCTCTCATCTTTCCCAACTATTTATTCATAACTAGAGTAGCCGGAGCCTTGAAGTCCGACCTCAGGCAATACAAACCGGTACACCATGAATGTTGGTAAATGCAGTGAAATCCGAAAAGAATGTGTGATGGTTACCCGAGAATAACTCCCTCGGACACTGGTGTGTGTATATCTATTGTCCAGACCGGGGTTAGCTGCCCTTTATGACGTCAAATGCACAGTCGACTCTGTGCTATTTTGGTACGTTCTATTTTTAAATGAACAGGTTTCCTCGACAGTAACGTTTTTGTAGGCCAGTCGTACAGAATTATTCGTTTCGGTCGAAATTCCATTTTTATCCCATTTTCAAACAATGCAAAAGGATTAGTTATTACTCAATGTATCATATATTAACTCGCAACCGTCCTTTAGTTAAATAATTTGCGATTATGTCAAATTATTGCTGTTTCGAAAGTAACTTCTTTTAACGAGCTACGTCATTGTAATGTTGCAAATCGAACTTGCCGTAGAATATCTGGTAGTATGACACAATGGGAACTTGACCTGGTCATCATCGGCTACGGCTGTAGGCGCTTCGATGGTCTCATCGTTCGCAGATTTCATATCTACATAGTATATAGCCCTACATTGAGGGCATAATAGTCCCTCAGTGTTGACTTCAAAGTCACTCCTGTGTTTTACCCACTCTAACTGTGAACCAGATATTTTTCTGGTCTGGCCTGGACGCGTATTCTTGTGACAACACTCACACTTCGACTTGTTGAATGGTACATTACTGTTCATAGTGAGAACTATAATGATTCTTAAATATAACGAGAACAGTTCAGGAAAATACACATGAAGTTTCCCTCGTTTTTTATACATGGGAAGTATTGCTGACCCATGAAACTAAACCCATTCAGTTACGGTGACTTGGACATGTTATGAGCTGCAATAAGGGTCGAGTTGTAGTAGTGAATGCAAAAATGTGTATACACAGTTATATCTATATTTTATTAACTGAATATCACTGAAGATGATAAATAAATAAATCCAAATGTTAAATATTAGAAAGAAAGAATAAGAAAATAGGAAGAAATTTTTTCTGATCCAAGTGTGAATCGAACTCATAGCTCAACAAACTGGTCACCACACTGTATTTGAAAGCGAGCAGCCTAACAACTGGACTACGACGACGTCTACTTGAAAAGCATTTTTTACTTGCTCATATAACGTTTCTGGTAGAATACAAGCGAAGCATTTGCACAATTTTTAATTTTGATGAAATATGACACCTCAAACCAGAATGATATTTCAACCGATTGTAACACTAACCATTGTGATAATAAATACACACAAATTGTTTTGGTTTGAGGTGTCATATTTTATATATGAAGGGAAATCCCTTCAGAAAATGTCCCTAAAATGTCGAAAGAGCACATTCGACCGTTTTCAAACTTGAATAAATCCAGTTTAGAGCAATTGACAGTCACCATTTCGCATGATATGAAACTTCAGCATTTTTACAGCACATAACAATAACTTTCACCCGTTTCACTTTCAAACGAAAATCATGTTCACTACCGTCACGTCCGAGGGAGTTATTCTCGGGTAACCATCACACATTCAAAACCCTATGGAGTAACCTTCATCGATACAGACGCCGCCCAGGCAAAAACAGAGATAAAATAGCATGTAAAAGCTCTGAAAACCTGTGTCCGTAGCAGTGCGCCAAGCATCTCCAGCCAAGGTGACGAACTCCACCCCTCCGTGCATACAATCTACATGCATAATGCAATTTTTTTTACATAAATCATCCGTGATAACCACCGTGACGATGCAATCCAGGCCAGCGTCCTCCAATGCGCTATGCCATTTGACGGGACAGAGACAGCCCCTGCTTCAAATACATTCATCAACATATCTGTAACGAAAACATAAACATTATAGTCCTCATTTTTCTATCATGGTATCAACTGAACTTCCAAATGAACATTCTGCTGTAAGCACAGTTCAAAATGCTACGTGCTAGGCATTTTTAGTCAAACGTCATACTTTTGCATATATTAAGCTTTCCATATTCTGGTCGTCTGTAAACCATTTAATTCTTTTGAGCTCTTAAAATATTTATAAACTATGAAAAACAATTATATGAACTGCCGTCAATTTTCTCCGTGTCGAGCTCTTTATATAACATTTCAATATTGGATCACTGGCCAATCACCAGTACCCTTTGTGGATGTCATATATTGACCATGTTTCAATAGCATAAAACAAACTATAAATATTTTCTCCTCTCTTCCGTGCAAACAATCTACATGCATAATGTAATTTTTTTTTACACAAATCAACGGTGACAACCACTGTGACGATGCATTCTAGGCCAGCGTCATCCAATGCGCTATGTCAATATGACGGGGCAAAGACCGCCCCTGGTTCAAATACATTCATCAACATATCTGTAACGAAAACATAAACACTATAGTCCTCTGTAAAATCATATCAAAATACAGATCGGTCTCTCCAAACAAACCATTCCTACGTTCTTTATTTTGGAGAAGTTATTTTGAATATATTATTTGTGGAATAACATACATAGGGCGGAATAGTGAACATTATCGGGCAGAATATCACTTTGGAATAACTTAGTTCCCTTTGCCCTGCAGTGAGACATTTGTTTCAAAACTCACGAAGCTATATACCTACAATGCAATTATTTTCACTTGCCCGTTCTGTTGTGAACGGTTCAACATACTCACACCCAGCATTCCAGTAACGTGAATTGAATCGACCGAATTTCTTACTGTTATGAATGGCAAATCGGCCTATACATACTGTTCACATGTTCAAACAACATGAATTCCCCAGTCACCACTCTAATAAACAGCTTATTCTTTTTTCTAGCGTGGTATCAGTTGAACTTCCAAATGAACGTTCTGCTGTTAGCATAATTCAATCGACATAGCTAGAGCATAATTCAATCGACATGGCTATAGGCATTTTTAGACAAATTTCATACTTCCTTTGTATATTATGCTTTCCATATTCTGTAAACCATTATCAATTATTTTGAGCTCTTAAAATATTTGTAAAGATATGAAATACAGCTATATGAACTGCCGACAATTTTTTCCGTGTCGAGCTCTTTAACATTTCAATATCAGATCACTGACCAATCACCACCACCTCCTGTGGTTGCCAATATCTTGGCCATTTTTCAATAGCATAGAACAAATATAAATGTCTTCCCGAATTTCACATGTTTCACAGTAGCGCTGATGCAGCTCAATTCATTTCCATGTGTCATGGCATCAACTTCCATTTTAGTTATGTTAAAACAACAATACTCCGTAGGATGAATTAGTCTCATATATAAAAATCTCCATTATTCCTTAACCAACAATATGCTTTCCCTTCCAAGATTTATATGCAAATGATCACGTCACAACAGGACAATAGTAATCAATAGAGACAATGGACTGGTAGCGCACCTGTCATTTCTAATCAATATGATACATTTCAAATAGCATGAGGTGAATTCTGTTGGGATATGCCTTGAACAACCTATCAGATACACAATACAACTGTTTCTGAAAAGGTAAAATGCATTGTCTACAACACCTGATGTGGACCTGAAATTTTGACTCCTGACGATCATATACACGCTTAAAACTAAAGTGTTGAAACTTACTCGTAAAGTGTTGAAATAACCCTTTAAGTGTGTCCACAGGGACTGCTCTTTAAGTGTTGTCCCTGTGGACACACTTAAAGGGTTATTTCAACACTTTACGAGTAAGTTTCAACACTTTAGTTTTAAGCGTGTACATTACACAATGCAGCGATCATGTAACAAGATAGAAAATTCTCATCCGCTCATCTGTCAAACCTTCCTTCATCATACACTCAAGGGTTCGGCGCTGATCTCGCCTTCCAAAACAAGTTCTGGGAAACACCGGCTACCTTTATCAAATACAGTAGCATTGCATTCACGTAGGTCCGTGTAACCTTGCACCCACGTACTGCATAAATGCTTCGTGAAATCTGTAACGAGAGTAATGAGATATTATCATAGAGCAAAATATCATATCCATAGCTATCATACTGAAAAAGGGGTATATATCCCACCATACCAGGTTGCATCGTGCAACACGTTGCTGCTCGATCTTGTATATCAGCTCTCGCATCCGCCGTTTCCGCCCTGGCAATCTTCCGGTCTTCATCGGACTTGGTAGCAAGGTCAGTGACCACATAATATTCCGGGATTCCCAACAGTCTGAGATGAATCGGAATAATCAGCTGTTTACGATCACGTAGCGTTTGTGTCCCTCTGTCGAAAAATCAGTTGCAAAATCAACTTCACCGTACTGTAGATCCTGTACTGATCACGTTAATATGGCTCAAACCGCCTTCATTTCACCGTAAAGTTATGCTGTAATGTTGCCGTCTCTTTTACATGGGAACTCCTTTTCATGGGAACTCTTTTCGTGTTAAACGGGCAATGTTTGATTATCTGATCCAGCAAATCAGTTTTATCTCTCTGGAAGAGTAAAATTTTTTCCTGTACGGACTGCCTGTCCATGTCAACTATGCCGGAAAGAACGCACAACGCCGTTTGATTAAGCGGCCATATACTCCGGTAAGGATCGAAATCTGCAAATGGTTGTTGAAGACGTACAGACAAACTGATGAAGTATAGCGACACCAGGCTATATGGATGAAACACGGGGTCTAACACTGTCGTGTGTTAATGCTTAGCAAACCGCTGACGAGATGGCCTCACCATACAACTGACCTCTATTTAAACCAGAAACCCCCGCCAATGTTATAACAGCTCACAGGACGCTCACCTGTTATAACATTTCACACCTCCACATGTGATTCTTGCTCCCCCAGGAGAAAGTAATTTCGTGCTATTTCCTCCTGTCAAGCGCAAGAAAAATTCGGCATATCTCGGCAGGTGTGATGATTTTGGAGCAGTTAATATTATTTTGTTTCGTTAGAATTTTGTTCTAATCGAATAAAAATTATCGTATTCTCTGGTAGATTCCATTTTGATAGATAAATTTGATAGAAAAATCCTTCCTTTAAATCTTGGCGAAATATTTACCGTTACCTAAAAAGATGGTGTCAATTCGCCGGAAAGTTTTGCGATATACCCACGCTCGTTTTTGTTGTTGTTTTTTTTATTCATTTTTTTTTATCATTTTCGTTAAAAGCGCCGGAATCCATGTATATATTTCTCATCTAGTATATTATAGGATTATGAAAATATAAATCTCATCACTGTATCTTCAGCCGTTTTCTTGTAATGTTTAAAAGAAAACGTGTAAATGATCTTCGTCGAAAATGTTCCGGAACATTCTGCGAGAGGCCGACAGAAACCGACACGCTTGTTAAAGCTGCGGACACACGGCGCAAATGTAAATAGAATATAATCGAGCAAATATGGTGAGTATTCGTGTTCCCCTAGCCTACCCCCTAATATAGACCAGGACTAGGGAAAATTAATGGATATTTTAGAAAATATAGGCTACCGAAATTTGTTGTAAATGCAAAAGATCTCGAAACTTTCGCTCTTCAGCTTTTTCTGAAACGGGGTAAATCGGTAAACTGGCGAGAGTAGTATACTTTATACGGGATTTCACACGTAGAAAAAGCTGAAAAGCGGAAGTGCCGAGATTTGAGTCTTTCACAGTTTTCAACAATTTCCGGCAGCATACATTTTCTAACATATCCATTAATTTTCCTTAGTCCTGCCGTAACATCTTCAAACCGCAGTGCGGTGGCCTAATGATTAGAGCGTCGGCCTCGTGAGCGGTAGGTACTGGGTTCAATCCCAGGCCGGGTCATACCAAAGACTTGAAAAATGGAATTTGTTGGCCCTCACTTACGCTCAGTATTAAGAGGATAGAACAAGGACTGGTTCTCTCGGTGTCATTATAATGTGAATGAATGGGGTGTCATGTCTGCCTATGTCATGATATTTCCCGGGATTTTTTCGCCGAAGATCGTTTACACGTGTTCTTTTAAACATTACAATAAAACGGCTGAAGATACAGAAATGAGATTCATATTTTCACAATCCCATATTACTCTGGTGGGGAAAAATATAAAAGGATTATTATTATTTCTTTGAAGAAAAAATGATGGAAACAAAACGAGCGTGGGTATATCACAAAAAATCCCGGCGAATTGACACCATCTTTTCAGTTAAATATTCCGTCAGGATTTAAAAGGAAATGTTCTTCAATCCATACATTTCTGAAACGGGCATCTCTTCAGGTTTAATAATCATTAAACAGACTGAAAATTGGTTATATTCTGATATGTTTGCTGTTTGCGTTGAATCAACATGCGTCAGTAGCTGAAGCTGACCCCACTTGACGTCACTAGTCAGTTCCAGCGCATAACAATAGGGCAATGAAAATGATATAGGTTATCTCGGTAGGTGTGACGATTTTGAGCAGTTTACTATTTGTTTCGTTAGAATTTTGCTCAATCGAATAAAAATTATCGTATTCTCTCTTAGATTCCATTTTGATAGATAAATTTTCCCTCTTTCACCGATAACCAATAGACCTGAAACCTGATGACCAGTTTTTCCTCTTCTATCCCATGATGCTAAGTACAACCATGACAATTAAATAGCAGGTTGGAATCAAAACAATAGAATTACCCGGTCACCTGGATAGCTGTCATCGTAGTGGAACATGCTAGCGTACTATAGTATATATCCCCTGCACTGCCGCGTCTCCGTGACGAAATTTCCCTAACTTATTCACATTTCATTGATGTATATTTCGGTCCATAGTGACATGTGCATTTAAATCAGCAAGTCTGCGTATTGAAGACTATAGATTTTAGAGTGAAGTTGTATGTTTTAATAAACTTTATTACAGAAGTTTCACAGCAAGCTGACAGGTTCATTGAACCGGTTTGGTGCTTTCTGACACAAATATTCTGAGTCAGTCGGGAACAATCCAACGTCACGTCATCTATATTTTTATGCCTTTTTGTGCTTTTCTCTTTTTTTTTTAACGTTGATAATTACCATAAATAACTCATGTTAGCTGGATTACACAAAAATTATTCAACAGCGATGCAATTAGATTAGACTTTCAGTCTGTTAATTTCAGTTTTTGCATTTCTGGTATTTTCTCTATTTTTAGGCTTGGGAAATTTTCATTAAAAAAAATCCTTATCAACATTTACTCAATAGCTATACAACAAACAGCAATGAAATTTACTACATCTCTTCCTATTCATTTATAGAGGACCTTAATAGATTATCAAACTTTTACTGGGGTTTCTGCATTTTCAGAATTTAAGAATTACTGATACAAAGTACAAGTGGGTGAGAAGTGAGGGGCATATGTGTTTTCCAAGCACTGAGTGCAACTTCTAGTTCTGAAACTGAAATAAACTGTAAACCAGAGCTTCAAGATCACGGGACATAACTCTCCGCGGCCATTGTAGTTTTACGGATATTCCTAACTTTCCAATTCGAAAGTAATGTATATTGCTGAAGGCATGTATATATTTGCACAGTATCTGTAACCGGTTGAAGGCACAATAAGTAAGCTTTCAAAACCACGCCTCGTAGTTTATAACGTGATTGGAAGAGGAATGAGACAAATGGAATAAATGCCCAGTGGTACGTCCAGGGCTTATTAATGAAAAAAAAGAAGAAAAAAAAGATATACTCATTCTGATAATTTCTTATATGTTTCCAATTTTAGCAACAAAGTAATGTATGCAATTTGCTATGTAACATATAACTGAAACGTTTGTTTTCGCGCAAATGTAGCTGTGGAACGTGATGATAGACAATGAACATAATATAACGTATAGATACATTGTACACATAATGTTTTTGGAACTTGATGGATGCAATTCAGAACATATTGTAAGAAGTATTATCGTGGATGTATATACTGATTGTAATACAATACTTATTCTACATATCTTAATTGTTTATACGGATTGTAATTTTTAAACAGGGAAAATTTCCTGTTTCTTGCCATGCTAGGTGAACTGGCTTATGGGTAATTTCAGAGGTGCGATCTATCCAAGCGGTATGGTTTTCATTACAACACCCCTGCGCAAAATGAGAGAATGACTGAAAGTTCCGCGTCACTCCGTTTATTGAATGCGCTATGAAGTAGTTCGACCTAGTTTCGAATAATTTCTCTGAATTAATCTCACGACGAGCCGTTTCTAGGTGCAGATATTGAAGAATATGTCGAATGCGTTTCCTGGACAACACTTCTGCTGATATCTTGAGAGATTTTCTTCGAAAGATTGTGTTTTGTCTGTAAACTGGTCAATATGGCACAGGTCGTAGTCACGGAATATGCCCACTTCATCTTCGGTTCTGATAGCCAATGAAATACACCGAATTTACGAAAAGACGTCATGTTTTAAGATCGGCTGAACCGCACTGCCAAAATTATAGTGCAGTCCCGGTGAGAGAGTTTGAAAAGGAGAGACGAGGAGGCAGTTTCGTTTTCGTTCCATCAGTCGACTGGAGAGTTTTGACACTGTGCGAGTGTGACATTCGGACAGATCGAGGTGTGTAAAACGTTTTATACCCGTCACTGAATTCATTACTTGTTTCCCGGCGCACACGTGTTAATATTATCAAATAAATGAATGTTGCAAGTTTCCGCGCTACTGCGTGACTGAAAGCATGCACATGGCATGACTGAAAGCCGCCGTTTTGTGTGCTAAGTTTGAAAACATTTCTTGCAAGGAAAACTTGATTTATTTCATCAAGCGAAAGCATCCTTTTTACTGCAATTTTCAAAATTGACTGATCTTATCGTCCTGCATCATTTGTCATCCAGCAAAAGTAATGTTCTTGATTCTTACCATATCCGTAATGACAGCTCGTTGAACAGGTCAGGGAAAAGGACTAACTGGGATATATATCCCAATTGGGATAAAATATCGCAATTTGAATATTTTTTTCATACTTCCATATGTTCAAGCTGGCATATTGTGCTAGTAGTTCTTCTGTTCGTTTAAAGACATACAACAGTGGTTATTGATGGGAAGTATACTGCAACAACAGCATCAAAAAGTATTGCACGTAATTGCAATTGCACAGATAATAATGTCGACGAGAAAAGGTCAGCAAAATTATACAATCGTATTTGTCAGTTTTGTGAAGTAGATTCTATCTTGTTTTTGGTAGTTTTGATGCCGAAATCCGACATTGCCGTTTAGTATGAAAATCGGTGAAAATATCCCAATTAGGATATATTTCAATATCCAAACTTTGATTTAATATCTTAGGTGGGATATATACCCAATCTTAATAAATTAATATCCTATCAATGCTCCCCAATCGTATATGTCGCTATGTAGGATCTTACTGATTTCAATTGAATTTTGTGTTCGGAGCGCCCAGCTCATGAATATTTAATAGTCTTATGACATCACAACCGCATTTTAACTACTTTACTTGAGTCGGGCAGGGGGGATAGGTTCATGGACTCAAGGTTACGTCAAGGACCAACCTGTAACCATCTCGGTCATCTATACGCGGTAAGACTGACCCTGGGATCGTGTGTATCCATTTTCAGCCTACTTTCGGCAAGTGCAAGAGGGAATCAATACCACGTGACTTCGTCAGCCAATCAGCAAAAGTCTACCGACGTAACCCAACGTAACTCGCCATTTTCGAGTCATGTGATGTTCTACTTGTTCAAAATTACAGATCCACCACACCTCTTGTATGATACGAAAGTTATTCATACCTATATATTTGGTAAGCCCAGGCAATATCTGTTTCAGAAGTGGTATGAAAGCCTGTAATTTATCAGATTTAACGAATCTGTTCTCTGCCGGATGAAGGCCGAACAGAATCCGGTAATATACCGGATATCGCTCCGCGATAATGGAGACACACGATTCGCAAGCCATCTTATGGATGGCGAAGTGTACGCAAATGGTCAAGGACGAGTCCATAATTCTACCCCGCATTATGGAGCCAACCTGGCGGGTGGGCGGCAACATCAGAAGATTCCCCCACGGCTTGGCGTGTGCTTCGGCTGAGCCAACCAGAAAGCACTTGTCATTACGTTCCCTTCAAAGCACTATGAAAACCTCTCGGGATCGGTCAACACGCGCCTTACTGCAAGCCGGTTAGATCCTAACAGCGACATATCCAAATGGGGAAGCCGTTAGGATTTAATTTTAATTAGATTGGATATATACCCCACTTAGTGCTTTGCTCTGACCTGTTGAAGTTGACAAAATAATTTTCCGTTTGGGCCAGGCAGTGGAGGTAAATTTATTTTTTGATGTTAATAATGGTTTTCTGTGTCTGTGATTGAATTTTTTAGTAACGTAAGGGTATTTTTTCTGTGTGCAATTGCTGAATGGATTTTAAAATAATTATTCGATGTACCGGTAGGCATACGTGTAATCTTGAAGAAGACCTATAGGCTACTTATATTATTTTCTGGTTGTCAATTGCCACACAAATAAATTATGAATATGAATCAGATTCAGTGACTTCATTCTTGTACATGTCTACAATAACAATGTCATTGAGCTTTGGCTGCAGGTTGCTGTGTGCATGAATACATAAACCATGAATGAAAGCCGATCTGCTTCCTGGGCAACAATGTTCACTATGATGCGGACACCGACCTCTGCAATATTGTAGGGTTACTACCAAAATGTTATCTTGTTTAGTTCAGATAATATACAATTTTTAATCTTCGGTGTTGTGTTCTTTATCGGGGAAAGGTAATTTCATTGGGTTGTCAAACAATTGTGATAACAGTTGAACGCCTCAACAAAATTGTTTCCATCGTCCACTGGTACCACATATGCAACTCTCATTTGCCTAGACTTTCTTTACAGTATTGCTGAAGTATCTTCAATAATTAGAGCTAAGCTTCACAAATTCACATCACGTATGCAACGAGAGACACATCAGAAATATATTGAACAGGACCAATTCCTTCCCTGTTTTTTAGCAGCCTTGGATGCTTTCATTATAGTTTGTTTATCCAGCATAGCTTGCATTGTTCTTAGAGGACCTGGTGCGGTTCAATGAAAGTTTGACCCTCATGAGGTGCGGTTTGGAGTTATCACGTATGAAAGATTTTTTTCAGTTAGCGTAAAGTATATTATCTGGTCTTGTGCTCTGATATTTTGTAGGCCCAGGATCATATGTTTTTTTAATAACAGCATCTTTAAGTAGTGGATTTTCGCAAACTCGTCTATTTTTAGGTGAAAATAGTACACTTTCCTCTCCGTAAACATCTAAAGCCAGTCCAGAAGCAAAACCGTGTTTGGGCAACAACACTGACACGGTCAATATTTCGGGGTTCAGTTTATCTTGGTTCTCGACTGGCTGCATATATTTACGGAGAGAAAAGTGTGCTGTTTTCACCTCAAAATAGACGATTTTGCACAAATCCACTACTTCAAGATGCTGTTATTAAAAAACCAGAAGACCCGGGGCCTACAAAATATTCAGAGCATAAGACAAGATAATATACTTTACGCTAACTGAGTAATTTCTTCCGTACGTGATATTTCATTTTCGCACTCCAAATCGCACGTCATGGAGGCCAATATCTCATCAACCGGGCCAGGTCCTTTCTTGTCCAATCACAGGCAATAACTTCTGAATACCTCAACTGAAATGCAGCAATAGGATTACGAGGTGCAGGTGAGAGAGGAGGGGCGTGTCCGCTTTCACGTACATGCACCAAACTATATTATGTCGCTGACATGTTTGCCTCGGGCCACGTGGGCGCAACAGCATTGTTAAACACGTTGGAGCCCATACCGTCCAAAACAAGCGGTTATTAACGAATATGTAAAAATACATGTAGTTAATTTAATCTTTCTGATGAAAATATCAAAATACCACTTTAAATCCTGGGATATTTAGAATGTATGTCAAACTTCCCCTGAAATTTAACAAATAGCTATAAAGTGACTATGCGTGGATTTTACGTCAAAAATTCATTTTGTTATTTCCATTTGTTTACATTGATTCGTGCACTAACTGACCAAACTATGCATTTGAGAATTTCATCGGCAGCAAAAAGTTTTGCAGACGTTATTTGTTTTCTACCGAGATTTTTTAATTAATGAAATTTTAAAAGTATACGATTCTGAAATGAAGTTGTTGGATTCGCCGCTTTCAAAGGAAATACACCAGAAAGTAACAAAACTTGCGCGTTTGCATGTGGTATTTCTGAAATAAATTGATTTATACAACATGCTGAATGTAAACTTGTCAATGTTGACTTGATCCAACCTGTTAAATTCTTGGACTCAGGGTAAATAAAATACCCAGTGTCCTAAGCTTAACTGAAAAAAGGTATAGTAGTAATATTATGTGACTTATATGTACAATTCAGAGGCGCAGACAATCGCCACGATAATGATTAGTAGTATAGAAAGTGGGAATCTCTTATCATTGTTGAGGGGGATAAGGCCGCCAATTCTACGCGGCGTCATGATGTCCCAGCGACGTCGCATCCAGTGCGAGGTCACTTCCGATTAGTGGTTGCGATGTAACGTAAGAGATCACTTCCGATCAAACGACTTCTAGAAAAACGGACTGTTACCCAAAACTGCGGGAAACCCCAGTCAAAGTTGCTTAACCCTGGGTCGTGCAGGATGGGGGATCCCTGGTCGAGGGCACGTAACTGGTGGGTGGATGTAAAACTAGGATTCCTCAAAAATCCGGAAAAACGGACTAATGTGGAAAAACTGGACTGGAGTTATTACTGGCAGGGTCTCATTGCCGTGGTTAGACTTTTGTCGGTAAGGCGATAAGTGGCCCATGCGTGCTCTATTTGGACCATGCAGGATGCGCATGTGCAGTTGAGGAGTAATATCGAGCGAGGGCAGCTTAGAGGTGCGCAATGGGCGTGTTTGGGCGATCTAGGAGCCATCCTTGCACTAAATAGCCCGTGCAGTGTGTACTGTGAGGGGAGGTTTAAAAAAAGAAGTGACGGTATTTACGATGTCATGAGCAGTAGTAGAGAAAGCGCAAATACGGTCGAATTAGGTGCGCGGGTGAGTGAGTATGATTTAACGTCGTTTTCAACATTTTTTTCAGTCATATCACGACGGTGCCAGAACACGAGAGTGTTCACAGCTCCTATTATCCTGGACACTGAGTCACTCATCCAAGTTTTGGCTGAGCCCAACATTGCCTAACTTCGGTGATCTGACGAGAACCGGTGTACCCAATTTGATACGCCGTACCGAATTAGGTGTGCACATGGGACTAAGCGACTACTTACACCTCCATACACTTACTCATAGGAGTGGGCAATTCGTTCTTGGGGTACTCTATGGAGTTGGGTACATGGTCTTCGTAGAGCCGATGATATACGTTTGGGTTATGGGGTCATATTGAAGCTCCTGATGAGACGTCAAGGGAGACAATTTTTGTATGCAACGATTGTCCTAGAAATAGAGAAGATAGGACCGAACTCATACACATTGGCGCTAGTTTAGATCTGTTTGAAAGGTTCGAATCAATTTGTGGGTGAATTATTGGAGCCACGTTGTAATTACGTAGCTCTACTGGGGTAGTCCCGTGCTAATCTGTATTTTGATTGGATAGTCCAATGAGAGAAAAACAACAACAACAACAACAAGCCCATTCCGTATTACACACTTCAGCATCCCCTTCATCACAACCCACTCAAGCTGGGGGAGCCGCTATGGGTGTGTTTGCAATTCACGTATCAAATTGGCCGTATATTGGACGCATTGTCGACTGCTGGTGTCCAATCAGGAGCCGCCCTTAGAGAAAGTTCAATCTTCGTCCATCTTTGTTCTTGCCCAACCAGAAGCCGCCCTTTGAGAATGTTCAATCTTCGACCATGTTTGCCCTTGTCGAATCAGTAGCCCCCCTTCGAGAAACTGCCTTTTGTTGCGTGAATTAACGGCCGTTGTCGCGCATTGTCGACCGCATTGTTTTCCCATGACCACCTCTAAGCGTCAGTCCAGGCTACTGTAGCGATAACATGTCATACTGCGGCCGTGTTGGTAGTTTGATCGCACTGTTGGTAGTTTGATCGCACTCTCCTTGGGTGGTAACCAAAAATATCCTCTTCCAGATGACGCTTAGTATTCATAGGGTTTCTGTGTGTGGGATCAGTGGACAGACTCTCAGTACCTGTTGGAAGTCACTGTTCCAGTGTCTGTTTCCTCTACATACGTGCCTCATCATATCGTATAGAGGTCTGGGATAGGTTTACTCACACTTAAACCCAGTATAAGCCATGTTGAAGGATCGAACGTCGACTGTGGACATCTTTTGGATTGTTGGTGCAAATCAAATTACTGCATAGTCTGAAGAGATGACCACAATCCTGGCATTCATGTCTGGGTGCCTTATGAAGTAACCTTTATTCTTAGGATAAAATGACTTCCTGCCGATCGAACATTTATACCCGACAAAACGACTGTGGCTGGTAGACCCATGGATGAGGTCAACTTCCACGGGCGCCGTCACGCTCAAGCCTGCATGTACATGGAAGACGCGTTGATGAGATCTCAAATAACTAGTCTGAAGCGGTGTCCTGGGTTTGTTATGGAGACACCGTTCATGGCGGTGTAAACTATGTAGGCGATTAATTATATTTCCACGGGTCTTAGGGGTATACTGGTCAGTAGCGTCGTAGATGGCAGACTCATGGCGTTGTAAGTCGTGCAAGCGTCTAAATCGCTTCGAGCATGTGATACGGGTGGCGTGAGTGTCCGAAAGAATTAAGAGCAATATATAGAGGGTGGAAAAGAATGTCGCCGGTGTGATGACCCACAGGCTAATAGTCCGCGTGCATAACTAAAACACCACATGGACCAGAGAGGATCGATGCGATGATTTGTACCTCAGCCACGCTTTTATTGCAGGTGTTCATGTAGACATCTTGGATGACATAGCTACATGGCCAGAACGCTCGATTTCGCAAGGTGGCTAACTATTTTTAGCACAACCGGGTCAAACAGGTTCAAAACCGTGTAAACCAGTCTGAGCCATCCGAGTTGTACTGGTCTTTCGGTGGGAATTCTCCTTATAGACAAACGGCTACTTCAAGCACGTTTGGACCGATGCGGACATGATCTCGTCTATACATTGATGTACATATCTATGTTTG
Source organism: Hanleya hanleyi (assembly GCA_036873755.1). NCBI lineage: Eukaryota > Metazoa > Mollusca > Polyplacophora > Lepidopleurida > Hanleyidae > Hanleya > Hanleya hanleyi. Next base: position 99,437 of record JAVTVY010034625.1, on the reverse strand, counting down.
AGTGTTATAACCAACTGGGTCGGGATGTCCGAATGGTGTAAGTCGTCAATCTTAAGTGCTGTTCTGTGCATGCTGGCGTGGATTCCAATCCCGACTCCATTTTATAACAGCGATATATTGTGACTATGTGCGCACACGTACGCGGCCAGTAGTTAGGACAGTGGATTTTCGGTGTGGGTTGTGGTGGTTACTGCTTCACGATCCGTATGCTGAAATCACTCTCAATACACAACACTGGTGTTCTGTAGCAACTACATTTGTGTTCTATAAAACAATTAAACGCAACATTAAAGGGTGGTGGAAAACGAAGCCGACGTACTGACAAGAAGTCATATGACCACAGACAAATATACTGACTGAATATTTCTAAAAACCAAAAGTGATCCCTGTGATGATTTCCAGTCGCGCGTTCATTGTAGCTGTTCATGTGAACGTATTGAGTGGCATGATCTCACGGGCCCTAGCACCGGTTTGAGCGGTACACTGTAAACTGAGGTGTCCAATTATTAAACGATTAAATTGTAACACTTATTGAACGAGTAATTGTGTTCAATTTGTAAAATTCCATGTTCAATTCATACCATTATCGCGAGTATTCAAATGCATGTGTTCATTATTTTAACACACACATTCAAAGTTTGAACAATAGCATTCTAATCTCTAACATAAGTGTTCACAACTTTAGCACGCGTATTCAATCTTGAACACTCTCAGAACACGTCTCGGCGTCCGATTTATTTACTGTAACAGTGGATAGACGCTACAAAGCACTACAACACCTCTCTTTAACGTCGGGTTCAGCAATATTTCAGCTATATAGCGACGATCAAACAAAATTCTAAGTATTCAAGTTAAGTCTGACTTTTAATCAGATTGGTTTATAACTTAGTAGTCCAACACATTAAAACATACGCACCTTAAAACTTATGCAACAAACCGATTTCTCTCAAATAACCTAAGACACAGTTCTCCCTCACCCGACCAAAAAGATCTTCTAAAGTAGTTGCTCGATAAAAAGAATCTCTTACAATCCATACAGTCGATAAGAATATGTTTCACTGTGAGATCTTCGTGGCATGGAAAACACATTGAGACTGGCTCTTTTTTGAGTAAATGTTCTTGAGTTAATCGTGTATGGTCGATTCTACATCGCCTGATCATGGCTTGATCGAAACGATTCTGGCTGTTCAGATGAGTATAGCCTACAGTTTTTTGAACTCATGAGTTTGTTATTATTCACAGCATCTCATAAAGATTGAAATAGCTTCCTCCATCACACTAACACTCTATAACACTAGAACGAAATTTTGCAGATAGGTACTGTCTGTTTGGTAGATTAACGATCAGTGTTCAATTTTGCTAATGATCGAAAGATTTGATCTAGTTTTCAAAAAAAAAAAACGCTTTTCCTTCCGAACCGCTGACCGATGTGGTATTTGGTGTAAATGATCGATGGATCGAGGTCTCTCAAGAGGCCTCATTTGAAATAAATATAGTCTCTCATCGACCAATCAAAATCGTCGGATTTTCAAGTAATGGATTTTGATGGCAAAAACGGCTATATGGTATACGCCGTGATGATGAAGAAATAACGGGTCCCAATGTCGGGAATTGCCCCATTTTGCCAAAACAGGCCCGCAAAAGACCCACTATAAACTGATTACACGTGAAATCCGGTTCTTTGCCGCTCGCGGCTATATTTGGTGGGCTTTAAGTATAATTACCTAAGCTGTTTAACACTAACTATGATTACAGAACAACACCTCCGCACTCTGACGGACAAGACAGATCTTGACAATGTTCTGGAAGTGGCAAATCTTTGATATCCAAATGCATGTACAATCCAGGGGTGTCAGAAGTAAATTCAAAGTGGTACGGCCTTACGAAGCAAGGCGCCTACTATCACAGCACTTTTCGGCGAGGGTCCAGGGGCCGCCTAGGCCCCGTAAGCTCTTGGGTTCTTCTTTTGTCGGAAACGCGTTCTGAACGATTTCTGCCGAATAAAATCACTCTACAATGAAGTGTATATATATATAGTTCTTTCCTAATCCTTGCACCATGAAAACGCAATCGATGGTGGTTTTCTGCGATGCTGAATTAGAAGAACTAGTGTGTGGCTGTTCACTCTATTCGGGGAGGGGTGAATCTGATGTTTGAATTTTTCAGATTGTGCAAAAGTAGAAGTTTCCTCTTTCGGAGGAGTTGGTGGCCCTGAAAGGGCCGTTGGAATGGAGGAACCTCATGGTTGGAACCTCATGGGCGGAAGATGAGTAGTGCGCGATGAGCAGTATACGTGTGACCCGCACACAGGGCATCTCATCATGATGTGAAGCTCATCTGTTTCTTCACAGTGGCACGCTCCAGCATTACAGATGAACCGTGGCAGACAGGCACCGCACATGGAGAGATGCCCACAGGGAAAGAAGGCGTACACCGCCTCCACCTCCTGGCATATGGTGCACGCTGATTTTTTGAGTTCTGTGTCGAGTTGGGGGCGGAGCGCAGCCTTCTCCTGCTCGAGTTGTTGCACACGGTTCGCTTCTACCTGCCGGGCGTTCCTTAGGGTCACTATCGTGGTTTAATACATCTGCAGTTGCCGTCGCATCTGCGTCAGCCGGGTCGTCGCCTGTGGTGGTGGGCATATTGTTGTTGATGGAGATGGCGTCATTGTCGTTGTTGGATCATTTGGAGTGGTGGCGGTGGTGGTAACTGCCGGTCTGCGAAAAGTATTTAACCATGCACCCCACTGCTGGGTCAGGAGATTGCGCCACTGAATTTTCAAGATCGGTATCGTCGTCGTCTTCTACTACTACTTCTTCATCGCTACTCTCAACTACGACCTCTCGCTCAGTAGGTCTCGCCAAAATGTGGACAATGTAGTGAGGCGAACGTCGTGGGTCTGTCATAGTGTCTCGAATGAGTGGACTGACAGGTCATCGGGCGAGTCGTGTTTTATAGAACATGTGTGGACGTAATTTTTTCAGTCGCTCATAGATTCTGCTGATTCTGTTTTGCTGAGATCGAATTGATGCTGCTTTTTTCCGGGAGGAGAAAAAAATTAAGGCTAGATTTAGAATAAAGGGATTCTAACCGTACCAGTAGCCATGAGGTAGACCATCAGGCGAGCCGTGTTTTATTTAACACTAGTAGTTCAGCTCCTTTCATTAACATAGGGAGACCGCGTGCCCTTTCTATACTGCTCATCGCGCACTACTCATCGCGCATACGCAGTCGACCCATTCTACTGTAGGGTGCAAGCCTGGCCCATGGAATCTCAAGTAGTAAAAACCCCAGGTCTCTCGCCCCACCCTATTGCCGCGCCACACCTATGCGACCCGCTGTGCAGTGAGTAAAGCGGAGTAGGAGGAGAAGGAGGAGGACACGCCACGGATTATACTAGGGAGATATATGTATAGTAAAGTCACCTGGACACATCCGTAACCGATATAATTATTATGGGCAAATTCATTGCACAAGTAGCGCCATCCACACTCATAATTTGAGTGGCCGTACCTGCCCTACCGCTTCCGATGCCACTGCAAATACAGAACCATACGTGACCAAATTCTACTTCCTCACACGAAGCAGAAAAAAAAATCTATTCTAAGCTCAAGTACATTGATATATTCTCTAACGAATGTATATTTAATTTCGTCAAACTATTTTTACTTCAAGGTACGACTCATCTAAAATGTATTAATTGAGAGTCGAAAGCCCGGGCTATTATATAATCTACCTTCATCGTCTATTGTGTTCCCACACACATTGGTAGGCCTACATGTACATCCGGGATATCCAGTCATAACAGTACAAACCCACTATTTCCGTATTCGACTTTGTACAAGTTTGTTCGTGGTACATTCCATGCTATACAATTATACAGACAGATCACTGTGTTCCCAAGCACGTACATGTGAAAGCCTATATTTACAAATCTACTTGCCAGCAGTTTTTGTCCAGGTAAATTGAAGAGAATCAGTGGACCGTTGCAGCACAGAACTAAACCAACGCCACAGGCCAAAAGTGTCTCGTGATGTGCACCAATCAAATCACATGTACATGTTATGTTCTCCTCATTTGATAACGATGAATCTCTACTCGGTCAATCGGACAGAGCGTTATAAATAAAAAAGATACAGAGATGTCTCGCTCTGATAGCTTAATGTATAGTTTTACAGAGTTACGGAGAAACTATTTTGCGACAACAACAACAACAACAACAACAACAACAACATAACGGTATTTTAAGTTCCATGTAGCCTATTTTATATTCCGCGTTATCCCTAAATTGTCTTTACTTGATGAATCACTCAAGTACTATAAGTATAATCGTTGTCATATGCCTGGGCAGATTTCCTGGACGATCCTCTACTATTTCCTCAGTTTCCACTCTTATCGCGTGAACAACTCATGGGAAATCCCGGAGAGGAAGTTATGTGCGCCCAGGCTATACTTTCCCATACTGAAGCACATCATTAATATCACGTTTTATTTTTCAAAAGTTTCTCTGTAGCTTCCCTGCAATAACTTATATACTATTTACGTAGAATCTTCAGTACAGTATATGTGGTTTTTCTGTAGACAAGAATAAATGGAATATATGTGGATGGAGAGAAGGAGGCCAGCCTTATTAAGAGAGATGCAGAATTTGGAAATTCTGCGATCGCCACCTTCACCCTTCCTGAGAAATTTTACTCGAATAACCGGTATCCACACTACGTATATGAGTTCTTGAATGGGGGAGGCGAGGGGTCGGGGGAGTGGGGCATAGGTTGGTCTCTACAATATTGAAAAACGTTCATTATTCCGACTTAAAATGTTTGAACATCACAATGATCAAAATAGGCGGACTTCATGCTTTATTTTATCATCAAGGGGTATAAAAATATCTGTTTGAAATAACTTGAGGATTTCATCCGTAATTTCAACAAAAGTTATCAAAACTGAGTTTACTTCAAATAGGCTTCGATACTGTATTATATAGTATAGCTTCTATATAGTATACGATGGTTTTATTATTAATTAATTAATTATCTCGGGGTTTGCATATTATAAAATCCTGAGGAAGTTCTGAATAGTGTTCTTCCAGTTCGCGATAGGTACGAGTGCACCCTTCAATGAAGTTTAGTTGAATCTACAGGATTCAATCAAACTGAGCCGGCAAATTACTGAGAAGAATATCCGATAGGAAAAAAATCCGGCTCCTAGTTTTTAACCCGGCTAATAATTTTTTCCTGATTTGCAAGTCACCATATTTCCCCGGAGATAAACATATGAAAAGGGACATTTGTTTCCGGCAGTACAACCTTTTTCATCGTACCTTACTTTAACCGCTGAGGTGTGAGGCTCATGAAACCAGGTCATGACATCCTTCCATTCCCAGCTATTCTCTTCAGCGCTTATATCTGCCCCCAATCTCTTCCCCACCGCCACTACCAAACACTTCGTCTAATATTGAAATTGTGGAATGACAGTTAATAATATTGATATATATATAAAAACCGGTACGGATTGATGTTCACCGTTGATTAAGCCGTTAGAATTACATAACACTTGACGAAGAGCAGTCCATCTCTCCGACAGCCGCCCTATCCAAGCATTCTCATCGATGAATTGGCACATTTCACAGTTTTTTCATTGTTAAATGGAAGCAATTTACCCGCTGAGTCAAACATTTATTTGTAGATATCGGTTATCCATTAATTGTTTATATGTTTTCAATATCTCAGGAGAAAAGTGCGGATATTCTGTCAAAATGATTCCACTTAGATACCTACGTCCGATCAAATTATAAGTTTTAAACGCATTATCCGAGGCCTCGTGGTATAGGTGTAAGAATATTGGAAAGGAGGCAAAACATTGTGTATCAGATTTGTTATCCATAGAATAGCCTTGTGTTATATACGCCGACTTCTAAATGCCTATCAAAGAAATTATAAAATCTTATCGAGTTCCTTCCATGATTCTCAGTATCGAATATTTTGCAAACCACAACCCATGTAAATCTTGAGAATCCTTTATGACCAATCAGCTCTGCCAGAAGTTCAAATCCGAAATTCCATCTCTGTAAACAAGATTTAGCGGTTGTGCCTCACACTTAAAGGGTTATTTCAACACTTTACACTTTAGTTTTACGCGTGTACGGCTCTATCCGGCAATAAAACAACCCCTCGCCGCTCTCTGACCGCTACTTCTACCTATTGGCAATAAATTGATCCCCATGAGGAGCTGATGTCTCTGCAATTAGTCTTCAAACCTCAGCTGCCGATGAAAGTCCATTTGGATTATGGATGGTTCATCTATATATCCCAAAACGCACTCGACGTCTTCTTGACGGGCGTACAACGGCTCCGAAAACCTTCCACTCGCAGTCGTGCCAAAATCGATTAAATTCCCATACTCCATACTTTACTACCCCTAAATATTGACCACAACTACCCCAAAACACCCGAAACTGTCCTTTTCAACTCCTTTCTGACTGCGCATGTGCAGATTGACTTCATTGACTATACTGAACACATAATGACCCCACGGACAAATATATATTTCTGAAAACAGTACAAGAATCAAAAGTGATCGCTGTAATGATTTTATTGTAGTTGGTCATTTGGACATCTTGAATGACATGGCCACACGGTCCTTAGCACCGGATTGAGCGGAATTAGATACAGATATTTCAGAGCGATGATGTAATAAATCTATGAAGTCTGTGATGGAAAAAGATGAGTTATGCCAGCGCCAGATAGAAAACTAGGGAGAATTTAGAGAATGCAAAAAATCCAGAAAAAAATACTTGTGAAGCCCAACACCGGCCAAGCGCCAAGTCACAAAGCTACAGTTACAATGATTTGTAGAGGAGCACGCCTCGGGGACGAAACTTCCACCGGCAGAATCTCTCCATATACAGGCACAATTAAACGCAACATCAAAAAGGTTTGTGGAAAACGATGCCGACGTACTGACAAGAAGGCATATGACCCCACAGACAAATATTCTGACTGCATATCTCACACCATGGGGGTTCCCCACTTCCCAGTATGCTGAGCATATTTCTGAAGATTGTCATGGTATTGTAGTCTATTATTAGACATTGTGGATGTTTCTAGAATATAGAGCTTGTTTACATATTATTTTATGGGTCAGCCACTTGGAGCTTTCTAGAAGATTGTTGTAAATTGTATCTAGGTCAGATGATGCTGTAACTCTGTGTATTCTAGAAGCTTCTTGATTGGGTAGAATGATCTCGAATGCATCATAGAGTATAAATAGCGCTCAGTCAGTCAGTCAGGAGGGAATTCAAACTGGCTTTTATGTGGGTCTGCTATGCTGTGTTACCTTTGCCTGTAAATACGGACTGCTGGATTACTTACTCCTGTGTATTGACTGTTGACTGATGCATGGTCTACGCTATTTGTTGACACCATCGGATATTGGACATTTACTGGGACTGTGTATAACTGAGCAGTGTTGGATTACCATTATACAGAAGAGTGATTTGTGCGCGTCAACAAGGACTGTAAAATGCACATCGGTATAGCACTGAACAGTGAGACTATATTTCACACATTTATTTGTTGTATTAACCTTACTTAAATTGTACATGATTTTAGTATTGTGAATAAATATTTGATTGTTAATCCTTGACTTCACACATTTTTCTGTTACGTTTTTCTGTTATTGCAAAATTGACGTAACAAGATAGTGTCGGGAACCCTACACACGCTCTGATGACGTATCTCCCTTCACCAAAACATGCTAAGACTTGTTTGCCCCCGAACTGATAACATCACGGAAATACCCAGATACGCTCCGACTGATATGTTGACCTACATACAGCCCCAGCGGCTCTTAGCGCCCAAAATGGGAGGAGATAACTCCATAAGTAAGTCAACGGGCCTCGAGTTAACCTTTTACTACTACTCCCATTACGTCACATCCGCTGTCAAAACATTCCAGTGGAAGTTTAAATACCGGCGAATACGAATTCTTCAAAATACAACACTTTACAAATTCCAACAACCCACCTCTTGAACCCAAACAAAAGTAACGCAATTAAAAGCTTAATCTATTGCAAAATATAAATGAATTTGGGTCAAGAGGTGTTTTGTTGAAATTTTGAAAATTGTTGGGCGAATTCACCCCTAAAATGAAGAAAACTCATGTATTTCCACTTTTGCATCTTTCAATATCATGTGCATTATGAATGATTTGTGCATAAAAAGTTGATGATTTTGTACAGATATAAAAATGTAGCTTTCTAAATAAGACAGTTGGATTTCCCCGTGTCCGGGGTTGAGAATGAGCTACAGAATTATATTACGGAGAGTGGGTTGACGAGTCAGTGCCTGGTATTTACTCCCGTCATATCCCTTAATACCAACGTACAGAGCCGAAATTAGTAACATCCCGTGAAGACGGAAATTCGTGGCAGTGCTCTACACGAATAGCTTGGAGCTCGTGTATGTGTTTACCAATCATGTGGGTTCAAATACTGTGGTATTAGTCCAGAATACCCGCGGATACCGCCCTACATGTAAAAGTACGCGTGCACGATTGATAACCAGAGCAACAAAGGCGTTTACATATCACGAACAAACGTCAACGATCATTTCTCACACAAAGTTAATTCCCTTCGTTATATGTTTCAACATACATGAGGTCCTACGAAGTAGAGTAGGCATTAGGACTCGAACGCGAACTGAACTCTTGGAAATCCCCACCCCCAGTTGAAATCCTGCCTATATTAAGATGGGCACCGCCCAAGTTAGACTCGCCAGTGATTTTCATAAAAATCACCAGAAATTTTCATCAAAAGTAGGTCAGCTCAGAACTTGTTGGTAACAGTCTCCTAATGCGCCTTCATTCCAAATATAAATAACGATCGCCGATTTAATTTTACAATTTTTTAACTAAAGGAAACAGATTGAATAATAAAAAGTTCAGTAGATTTCAAGCTTTACGTGTGAAAATACATTTACATCTCTTTAATGGTTTTCAGTGCCCTTGTCCAGGATCAAAACAACTTTTTGAATCGCATTATTTTCCCAACAATACAACAAATTTTTATATATAGTACTATAGTAGAAAGGTAGCATTTATGTAGTTTACGGTAATTCAACTCAAGACCAACACCTTCTCTGCACAAGATAATAATGATTCTATGTCATTCTCCTGAGCATAACCGGCACAAAGACGAATAAATAGCGTCTCTACATCACGTTGTTATCTAGATATATGAGACAACACATTTTGGGTATCGGCAATCTGGTGAATGTACTATTCCGGTTTTCTTGTTTCACATTATATTCTATGACGGTTGATCGGTGATTTGCTTCATTGATAAACATTAAACCACCTCAGATTCGTTGTGTGGATCGGAATTACATTGCTGTGACACACCAACACACTCCGTGGCAGTGATTCTGTATCCGCTAATCAAGGAATCAAAATGGATCAAGATTTGAAATGACAAGAAAAATTTAGACATATTTTGTTTAGACATGTAATTTTTTGTTTAAATTATATCCCAGTGTGATATATAGTCAATATTCAAGAGGTACAAAAAAACCCTCAAAGTATGTGCTCATATTTTCACATCATGATCAAAGTTACTTTATCTGGTTAAATTCTACTCAAAGAAAATAAATTAGGACCCTTTAAACATGCCGTCAATGCCAGATGTTGAGTTTTATACAGCTGTAGATCAGGGCTCTGGGTGCATATATCATGTTTTCATACACTTGATGCACACAACAGCGGCAAAAACAAAGCCAATTGAACAACCTATCTTTATACAGGAAATTCTTAACTCAGAAAATACCATTCTCTCTCAAAACAAAACAATTTACGCCAGGGAGGCCTTTTTTATTAAGCTAATTTTGTTAGGTAGGGGCCTACTTAGATTCAATAATTGTCACGAAATTTCTTTGATTATATCTTAATTGCAACCATGTTTGTTCCTCAAACCTGACATGCTTGAGATATGTACATGTATAACACACTTTCATTTGAGAGTCCAGACATTCCACCATTCATGTGAACAAATTGTACTCAACATGGAATAACTAAATTCACACTACTCATTTCTACAGTATCAGTACTATGTTACTATCTGTAGCAGTTGAAACCCAGTAAAACTTAAACAATTAAAACCAGTAAAGAAATTTATCTGTTGAATAACAGAAAATATAGTATGGAGATTTGAATGAGTAAACTACTAAACAACTTACATGATACCAACACAAGCTGATAAATTCCTTGGGTGGCTTGCAGGATGGCTTTGTTTCACCCTCAGTAAACTTTTATCATTGTTGCTCACAGGCTGATCTGAAGGATGATACCACATCTTTCTTTGTTCTGCTGGGTTATTGCACCAGGCTGACTTAATTGGTTGATGTATGATATTTCACCACCAGTGGCAATTTGACATAAATTTGAAGCCTGATTTGGTCTGTGATGAAATGTTTGGATGTGAAATAGGATACACGTTAAAGGCCACAGTTTACAAATATCTATAACAATATACTGAATTGTGTGTATTAAGAATGGCAAGTTGGTAATAGCAGTGTAGATAAATGCACTAACAAATGATGGAAAATTAGCATTTCCTATTTCATTATCACATCACGTTTTGTACTGTGTTATATATACAGTGAAACATACAGCCAAGGGTTCCGCCTATTGCCCTTTGGCCAGAGAAAAAGGAATAGATTATGACGACATACCATGTATTGGTGAAGATTCACGTGAACAACCCTTATGGCATTTAACCCGGGTAGTACAAAAAAGCTCTAAAACTCAAGTTTTGTAGCAGTTATCACGGAGAGTGGTATGACATTCTATAGATATAACTTTGTTATATACGTTTTAAAAAAGGAAATTGATTTTAACCATACGGCTGATTTTACAGAAGCCCTCAAACCCGCGACTAATTATAAGAAAAATACTGATTTGCCTGGGCCTGTTTGCATCGGTTGTGATAATCAACAGTTCCCTGAGTTGGTTTATATCTAGACGTTGATGGCCGCTCCACATGTCGATAGCCGTCGCATCTTACATGTTATATTATGACCGCTGACATCACACACGCCCAGATCACAACTTCAATCACAAGCCGACTTCTCCGTTCTGATGATGCTTCGAATTCGAAGTGTGAACGGGGAACTCGACTTGTGTATAGACATATGGGCATTGTGTCTATTTCCCTATAAAATCTATGATTCAGATTAATTAATCAGCTGATAATGAGTCCGAGCTGGATGGTTTTACGACTGTGGGTGTTCGCGAATCCTATCCCGTTGTTAAGAATCGGCCGGTAATAAAATCATCAATCACTGTTTGTTGTCGGTTTTGAGATACCTGTGTACAATAGCGAAGTCTCCGAACTGTCCGTGTACGAGTAATTTGCCCTTGCCCGCTAATAGGCGCTCGAGTCAGGGGGGGACAAAATGTGGGTTGGATAAGATGAAAAGAGATAGGTAGCCATCAAAACAGTGCAATATATTGAGCAAACGACATTTCCAATAACTTCAAAATTGGGTTTGGTGGCATGATGGACCACACTTGTCAATGTAATACTTTGTATTTGGCCATATTCACGTTCAATGCGACATTTTCTATTGTAACGCCAGTGACATCATTAGTATAATGCGTAATGTCCTTTGTTGACGTCATGATGCTGTCGCCATATCTGATTGTTGCATGACGTCACAATACAACGTTGCTAGAAGAAAGATACATTGTATGGGATTTTGTCCTACCCGATTCAAACGTCCTCTGGCGGACAGGGGCAAATACTCTTATCATGACAGAATGGAAACTCCCGTATTGGCCCTTATGCAGAATGCTGGTTATCTCGAGTTCGCATCTATCGTGTCATGTCGCCAAGAATTTAGATTTTGGATCACGCATGAGCTTAAAGATCTTCATCCCCATTTTCAGTATCCTGGAACTTCGTTCAAATACTAGTATAAACGTTGTTTTTTATTAATTAAGAAACTTCTTATAGTGAGAGTCACACGAATATAAATTCTTCAAAATAGAAGAAAATATAAGAATATTATTCCTGTATAACTCCCAAAACTAACGTAGACGCCAGTAACAAGGGAGAAATAAGGGGATTTAATAATATAAAAGAGCTGCCAAAATGTTCTTCAAACTTTTTTCTTTTTATGTATCTACACCAACTTGTCAGTTGTTAGGAACCATTCTGTTATAAATACTGTGACTTGTTATTTCAGAAAATCCAAGAAATCTTTTTAACTCTGATGCATGTTAATCCTCTAACTGTCTTGCGTACATGCTAATACTCATACTGCCATGTATGTATGCTAATACTCATACTGCCATGTATGTATGCTAATACTCATACTGCCATGTATGTATGCTAATACTCATACTGCCATGTATGTATGCTAATCCTCACACTGTCATTTTTTGACTTTAAAATGGTTCTTGCATCTATGTGTCCGTGCATGTCAGTGGATGTCCGTGCATGTCTGTTCGAATGGTTACTTCGTAACGCTTTGTTGGATTCTTCCGAAATTCGGCATACGCATTCCTTGCGACAAGACGCCAGTCGGTATCGCATTTCAGCAACATCTGCCTGAAGGTGGCGCCACTGGGTCAAAATGGATCTTGCTTCTTTGTGTCCGTGGATGTCAGTTACAAGCGATAACTTCCAAACGCTTTCTTGGATTCTTCCGAAATGGTGTGGTGGTACCTTGCCTAAGATCTGGCTTGAGAATGTTTTTGTCCCCCGCCGCAACGCGACCGGGGGACTTTAAAATGGTTCTTGCTTCAATGTGTCCGTGCATGTCCGTGGATGTCCGTGCATGTCTGTTCGAATGATTACTTCCTAACGCTTTGTTGGATTCTTCCGAAACTCGGCATACGCATTCCTTGCGACAAGACACCAGTCGGTATCGCATTTCAGCAACATCTGCCTGAAGGTGGCGCCACTGCGGCCGGGGGACTTTAAAATGATTCTTGCTTCTATGTGTCCGTGCATGTCCGTGGATGTCCGTGCATGTCTGTTCGAATGATTACTTCCTAACGCTTTGTTGGATTCTTCTGAAATTCGGCATACGCATTCCTTGCAACAAGACGCCAGTCGGTATCGCATTTCAGCAACATCTGCCTGAAGGTGGCGCCACTGGGTCAGAATGGATCTTGCTTTTTTGTGGCCGTGGATGTCAGTTACAAGCGATAACTTCCAAACGCTTTCTTGGATTCTTCCAGAATTCCTTGTGAGAAGACGCGGTTGCGTACTGGATTTCAGTAACATTTGCCTGAAGGTGGCGCCACTGAGTTTCGCTTCTTCGTGTCCGTTCCAGTTAAAATGGGTCTTGCTCTCTTTGTGTCTGTGGATGTCTGTTCAAATTCTTCACAGGCGATAACTTCCAAAAGCTTTGTCGGATTCCTTCGAAATTTAGCATATACACTCCTTGTGACCAGACATGGGTTGGTATTGCGTTTCCGCTTCTCGTTGTTAGTTTTGAATTTCATGTCGCTTTAAATGAAGGACACCATTTTCTTAAATTTGCTGTCCAGTCCTTCTATTCCACATCATATGATTTACCCTAAAGATTTTGCATAAACCATATTTTATTTCAGAAGTATAATATGAAATAAGTGGCGGGGAATTCCTCGCAGTACCGAACCCCTGGTTTTTGAATTTCGTGTCATCTTAAATGAAGGACAACATTTCCTTCAATTTTGCTGTCAAATAATTGTATCTCACATCATATGAATTACCCTAAAGCTACTGCAGGAACCATTTGTGTCCACACTGTAACTTACTATATTAATTACAACTGAGTTCCTAAAGTGTGGGTGCACACTGTGCATATGATCAATTTCCTGAATTGAATTGAATTCCACCTTGTGGTTTTTCGGATTGACAGATGATGGCATGCAGTTGTCAGTGTGGTTGGTTCATGGCTTTCATGTCAGCACGTCTAGACTACCACTACCCTCAAGAAGAGCATGTCCCTATCCCCAGGGCGCCGAGCCGCACCCTCTATCTCCCAAACTAGCCCTCGCCCGACCCTCATATATTGTGTTTGAGCATATATATCTCCAATATATCTTGGCGGAAGCTGAAATTTGTGTGTTGTCTGCAATATTGGGATAATTGCAACCCCAAAAGGTTTCAATTTATCAGGCACATGTTTTTGTATTTGGTAAATATGTCCCTTGTCTATAGATCTTGCTTGGAATTGTTTTTCGTGCCAATCCGCTTGTGGGTGGCGCCACCTCGGGCCAAGTTAAAATTGCATCTCCAGACAATAACTTTTGAAAACCTTAAGGATTCTTTCCAAATTTGGTGTGGTGGTACCTTGCCTAAGATCTGGCTTGAGAATGTTTTTCATGTTGATAGGGGGACCACCTGAAAGCTAAGTTAAGTGTTTTCAGACAATAACTTTTGAAAACCTGAATCGATTCATTCCAAATTTGGCGTGTAGGTACCTCGCCTCAATTTCTCGTTTGGCATTGTCTTTCATGCCGATCCAGATATAGGTGGTGCCACCTGGGGGCAAAGAGCCATGGCCCCTTTCCCTAGCCATCGGCCCACAGCTAGGCCCTTTGGAAAAATGTTATGGAAGTGTTAATTTTGAAGCAATACCCCAGAGTACACATCCCTAAGTTTCAATATTTAAAGAAAACGAGGTAAGCTTGTTTCGGGCAAGGATCGGATTGCAAGTTAAAAACGTGTCGAAAGCTCATTTTCATAAATTTGACGTATTTCAAGCTCTTTTGGAAAGAAATTTGCATAGTAGGCAGCCAAGAACCAGAATAAAAGCCAATTCATTAAATTCCTATATCAATTCCATACAGTTTAACCATAAATATATTTTGGTTCTGACTTGCCTTGATCACTAAAAAATGAAATTAAGAAATATTTTATTGGTCGTCGTGTTGTCACAAATGTGTTTTCTATTCAGTGATACGAAGCTATGAATATATTATAGCTCAACAGGTTAGACACTGGACTTGAGTCCGCGATAGGCCGTTTTTCACGGCTATGAGTTCGAGCCCCATTTTTATCATTTATAATGTGATCATTTTTTCCTCCGTTTTATATCACTTCTGACGTTTCTCCATCCGGAATATTATCAAAAGAAATAGCTTTTACTAGCATGAATCTTGAAACTAATTATGCAAGATAATTACTTTCATTAGCACGTGATCGTTCTAAATGTATTTCACGACGGCTAGTATCGGTGACAGCTTAATATAAATCACTTCCGAGTGCAGACAGATTACTGTACATTTCCTTATATTTTGTGTATGAACCATCAACAGAAGTTCTGATGGTATATTTTTGCATGCACACTAAAATATCGCCTGTTGGTACCGTGTGTGAGAACTAGACAAGGTCAGGCCAAGCCACGAAAATTACTGTTGAGCATCACACCTATACCACAGAAATGGGGACGAAGGAGGACAAATACTTCGACCTATGCAACGATGTAACAAATGATACAGACTTACTCAACGTTGGGCTGTCCACGAGTGAAGTTTAGTCAAGTCAGTTACTGTTGCCAGAAAAAGTTTCCGCACATTCTTGTTTCGGTTTATGCATATCAGGGACATAAATGAGTACAAACTGCTGTAGATATAACCTCTTCGTTACGAATTCGCAACACCTATATTTGATCTGCTTATTTTCATTCTAGAACACGCTTGTATACCAGAACATTTTGTGTTAATAGCAACTATAAAAAAGATTCATTTCAACAAATAATTTACTTTGGTTGGCATCAAAAAATCCTCGTCTGAGTGCGCCCCAGTGCGTAGTATGTCACCTGTGTTTACCGACCGCCAGGTGGGTTGGATGCGTGTTAGTGCGCAGTATGTATGGGCCGCTACCTGGGCAAAGTGACCATGGCTCTTTAAAATTATGTTTCCGGACCATAACTTTTTAATACTTGAATGAATTCTTTCCAAGTTTGGTATACATGTACCTTACCTGAAGGTTTCACTTGATATTGTTTTTCTTGTCGATCTGCTCATAGGTGGCGCCACCTGTAGGCCAAGTTAACATTTTCTATTTCCAATGCCAAGGGATCTTGCCTCAAGATCTCGGTTGGGAGTATTTTTTATGCCTATCTGCCTACACATGGCGCTACCTGAGGGCCAAGGTAAAATTGCATTTCCGGACAGTTACTGTTGGACCTTAATGGATTCTTTTAAATTTGGTATGTGGGTACCTACCCTCAAGGCATCTTATGGGGTCATGTTAATGATGTTTTTCCTAAGTTTTACGTTTTTACTTTCTTCACAAATAACGAATGTTTCCTTTACTAAAGATGCAAAAGGCATGCCTCCAATCGTATTCGATTGACTGTATCTAGTTTCTTCAATATTTGGCATATGCATTCCTTGTGACAAGATGTTGATTGGTATTGCGTTTCAGAAAGATCTGCCTGTAGGTGGCGCCACTAGGGCTCTTTCCGTTCTTTTGTGCTGCAAGCAATAACTTTGAAACGCTTTGAAATGTTGCTCGAAATTTGGTTTCTGGGCAATAACTTGAGAACTGCTCATCAAATTCTTCCCAAATTAGGCATGCATATACATTGTACCTTGCCATGAGATGTTGCTTGGAATTGCGTTATTCACTTCTGCTCAGAAAGTGGTGCCACCTGATGACAAAATCTGAAATTTGTTTTTGGCCAATAACTTGAGAACTGCATGCTCATCGGATTCTTCTTAAATTTAGCATGCATGTACCATGCCAGGAGATGTTGCATGGGATTGCCTTTCACTCACTTGCACTTACAGGTGGCGCCACCTGGTGGCAAAATCCCAAGTTTGTCTCCGGGTAATACCATGACCTAAGATGTCGCTTGAGATTGCATTTCGCCCACTTGCGCCCACAGGTGGCGCCACCAGGTGTTAAAATCAAAATTTGTTTTCAGCCATTAACTTGAGAACTGCTCATCGGAATCTCCTCAAATTTAGCATGCATGTATCATGCCAGGAGATGTTGCGTGAGATTGCCTTTCGCTCACTTTTACTTACAGGTGGTGCCACCTGGTGGCGAAATACCAGATTTGCTTCCGGGTAATAACTTGAGAACCGCTCGTCAGATTCTTCTTAAATCTGGTATGAATATATCACGACATATGATGTCGCTTGGGATTGCGTTTCGCCCACTTGTGCTTACAGGTAGCACCACCTAAATTTGATTTCACTCATCAGATTTTTCTCCAATTTGGTATGCAGATACCATGCCATGATATGTCCCTTGGGATTGTATTTCACCTGCTTCTGCATACTGGTGGCGACACCTGGTGGAAAAATCTGAAATTTGTTTCTGGCAATAATTTGACAACTGCTCATCGGATTTTTATCAAATTTGGTATTCATATGCCATAAGATATCACTTGGGATTGTGTTTCGCACACTTGTGCATACAAATCTAGATTTGGTTTCCGGGCAATAACCCCTTTTCAGATTCTTCCCAAAGTTTGTATGCTGATACACCATGTCATGAGATGATCCTTGGGATTGCGTTTCGCCCACTTGCACCTATAGGTGGCGACACCTGGTGGCAAAGTTAAAATTTGGTTTCCAGACAATAGGTTGAGGATGCATTCAGCTTCTCGCCAAATTTCGTTTGCAGATGCCTTGAGATGTCACTTGGGGTCGCTTCTCGGTTACATAATTTCCATGCTTCACTACATGGAAACTATATTACAGAAGCAAAAAACGTTCAGTGAACCGTTCTGAGTTGATTTTAAAACTTGGGAAGGCAGAAAGACCCTTCCGCATCCAACGCCTATGAAGTAGCAGTTGCCTCCCTCATGTATATCCCCCGAGACCAACAATGCTAAAAAATATTGCTGCCATTCCGGCGGAGAACTTAGCATCCTCTGGCTGCTTGTATATGTTAATCCCCACACTGTCATTTATACATTCTAATCCTCATAGTGTCGCGTATACATGCTAATCCTCATACTGTCACGTATGTATGTTAATCCTCATACTGTTACGTATACATGATAATTCTATCATATACACATGTTAATCGTCATACTACCATGTATGGATGTTAATCATCATACTGTCATGGATGCATGTTAATCATCATACTGTCATGTGTGCATGTTAGTCCTCATACTATGCTAATCCTCATACTGTCATGTACGTATGCTAATTCTCACAATGTCATGCATGCGTGTTGCTTCCGATACTGTCATGTATGCTCAATGCATTTTGTTGGGAAGCAACAGGAACTTGGTGATGTGATGTCTAGCACTGTAACATCATTTACATAGGGTGGATGGAGGGTGTCTGATTCCATGCTGCTTCAAAAATTTGTTCTTTGAAGTAGCAGGAACGCATCTTGGCTGGATGGTGCTTAGTTGTAAATATGCACTCACACTGGTGCCTCATACTTTCAGGTATGCGCTCGCACTGTAAACAACCTCATACGTGTGCATGTCTTCAATTTGTCTCGAACTGCCCTAATTTTCTTTCGGCTGATACCAGCCCTTACAGCAAGAATATCCTCCTGACAAGCAGTTTGCCGCACATGTTCAGCCAACCGCCCGGCCGACAGTGTGCGAGGGAGATTTCCGCAAGGTTGCTGCAACCCTATTTTTCACATGCAAATTTGGTTTCCCCCACACTGAATCGCGGCACACTGTTGTGGCAAGCTCGCGGCACACTGTTCTGGCATCCTGCTGGCTCGCTATTCATGCTTGCAACCTCCCCATACAGTCATAAAACACTGTAGTCATGGTAACCGTCAGACTGACATCATGATGCTGAACTCCATAGGAAATTGCAAGAGTCAAAACCAAAACCATAATCAAAATCAGCTAGGCATAACAAACTAACCCCCACAATCTATATGGCTAAGGAATGTATTAGGCTGGTAAGATAAGTTTTGAGGAAAATTTGCACTGCTTACTAAGCATGTTCTCTCATCCACTGGATAGGAAATGTAGATATACCAAGTAAGAAAAATCCTGTGTTGGCATCTTGTCTCAGAATTAATTTTCCATTCCAAGAATATTCCATGTCATGAATTAAAACTTCAAAACATATGAAATACATCTATTCTGTAAACTTGTTTTTTCACCCGTATGTTCCTTCACTGGCTGACATCTTTCACGTCTAAACTCAATTTGGCTATTGGGGTCAAATGATTTGGGACATTGTTAAGTATGTTAACTGAAAACAGCTGGCATTAATCATTGATTCCACCAATATATAGTGTGTCGATAGCGGCGATTTGTGTGCTGCTATCGGCATAAAGTTCAATTCTGGCATGCTGTCTGCACACAGTGTGCCGGTACCGGCAAACAGTCCAATTCCGGCAGGCTCTCCAGATACTCACAATTACGACAATTGTGTCATTAGCAGTTGTTAGGTCGCCAGCTAATGTCACAACTGCGTTGTGGCAATAGCAGGTGACTCTGTCACTCAAAAAAATAGCAGCGAGCATGTTGACGCTTATTGTCACAACTGGAAACAAGTAATTATTTGAGGTAAAAATATATCACACATGATGTATGACTAAATCATCCACTAATACCACAATTGTCGCAATTGCGTCATTAGTGGTCGACTCTGCATGCCGAGTCGCCTGCTAATGAGGCAATTACGACATTAGCTTACGACCTGACAACTGCTAATGACATAATTGTCGCAATTGTGTCATTAGTGGTTGTTACACGGTAAGTTATTAAACTGTTGACACATTCATCGCTCACTATGTAAGTAGCGGCAAATTCTAGAATCAATGGAACTAGACTGCCAGTACCAACATACTCTTCCAGAGAGTTCTGGTACATTCAATAAATTGCGGCAACCTTGCCGCAAACTTGCAGCAACTTGTAATTTCCCATAAGAGAGAGCTGGTATTTCACCGCGGGATGTGAGGGGAATAACCGTCTAATATCAGATCGTTAAGTGTGGTACAACTAGATGTCTGGTTGAACAATACAAAGGAGGGATATTATGAAGAACTCGGATATTTGATCTATCGTTCAGATAAAGCGACCCGTAAAATCATGTGTCTGGGTTTATTGCTGGAGAAAGATTAAAGCATGTGATCTAAAAACAAACCATCAGATAGCTACCTTAGCTGCGGATATATGCAGATTAAACTGGCACATACATATACAAAAATAGACACCCAATCCTGAAAATTTCGACAAGCAATTATGTCATAGTACCTTGCTTTCTGTTTCCGTAAAACTATCATTTTAAGCAAAAAATACAGTTTACTTATTTCCTTCAATCGAATAGACCGGCCTGTGAAGGTCTATTTGACCTCAATATTTAACTGGTGCATACAGGTTGACTTTTTCTGGGCCAGCTGACAAGCTGTGACAGGTCCAGTGGGAAACTTTGTGAGTTTGTAACTTAACGACAGTTAACTCAAGGGAATATATAACACATGTACACGATTGTAGTATAAAAAGCGATATGAAGGAAGGGGGAACCAGGATGATCGTGACGTCACGTGGTTGGGGAGACTCATGACATAGAAACAACTTGGTTAGTAGTATAGAAAGTGCAAATCTGGTCGGATTTGCGGAGTAGGGAAAATGAGGGTTGTGAACGAGGGTTGTATGACCTTGGGCCTGGGGTGGACTTTGGACCTAGGACCTTCGAGCTCACTTCAGATCACGTGACTGGTGGGTAAAAATAAGACTGAGAAAAACTCCGGAAATCTCGTAAAGCGAAATATGGCATATTAGGGGTGCGCAGGGGTGTGTTTGAGCGATTGAGGGGCCACCCTGGGTACGCATGGGGCGTGCAGGGCCTCTTGCTTGAAGCTTTCTTGGTGTACACTACGATTGACAAGGTTTTGATTGATGGTGACGTCATGGTGTACATGGGCAGTCGATGAGTAGTAGAGAAAGACGGTAGTTTGAGAGGGCGCAGGGGCGTGAGTGGATGATCTATGGGCTAACTGGGCCATATGGGCCGTGCATGGTGTCATGGTGTAGAGATGTTTTTACCTGAAGTGACTTTAAGATGCACGGGCGCAATCAAGGAGGAATAGAGTAACGGGATGTGAGCGTGCGCATGACACTGTTTGGGTGATCTTGGGGCCATCCAAATATACCGTGCACGATCTCGCATTGAAGCTCCGGTGGCGTGGAAAACGACTCGAGTATGTCCACGTCACTGGGACGTCATCTGTGACGTCGTTAGTGGTTGAGAAAGTGCAAGGTTGCTCGGGGCGCACTTCAGAAATGCCTACCTACGCTCATATACACTAAAACATAGGGGGGCTACCAGTGGACCCTGGAGATGCATGTAGACCCTGGAGTGTACTCGGAGAAGACAGGAGACCCCTGAACTCAAATGCTGGTGTTGTGGATAGGGCATGATGAGTCTGTCTACTTTGCTAGAGTTACCTTCCTTGTAAGGTACATGGTACAGCTCGAATGAGTCAGGTACGATTGAGCGTGTGAGCGAATGGTTGAATGAGTGTTTGAAAGAGTGAGTTAGCTACCAGTGAGCGAGTGAAACATGCCCAACGACCGTCTTAACACAGTGACGCTCTAACGTTAGGGAGTAAGATCCCCCACACACACTCACACTATACCCAATAGGGCATAGGGAACACCCTTCGAACAGGCCATACCTGGCATCAGATCACTAATAATTGTGTTACTTGTTATGTGTTAGCATAAAAAAATCACCGAAACGATGCATACATCCACTTGTCATGACAATATTCACCTTGTGGGAAACTAACTGTGAAAGTCTTGACAGCAGTTGACCATGGAAATTTCAAATTCCCGCCATTGACAGCCGATTGGTGCTACCGAATGTCATTCAATTTGTAAACAGAGAGCCTTCTCACCCCTCATTGATCATGTCTCCATCCACCATGCTTTTCCCGAAGTGGCCCAAATCATCCACCATGCTTTTCCCAAAGCGGCCCAAATCAACACCAGGAAGTAAAGTTTGAAGCCTCATCTGCAAGTTGAAATATCAGATGTATCAGAAATGCTGAAAAATCACAGCTCATAAAATTCATAAATATCTGCTCTCAAATTTCTAAACAATGTAGGTCGAGGGCACCGAACCGGAAGTGATTAACTCCGGTCTGATGCCACCTACCGTCCTGAGCGTCCTGCAGCGTGTAGTGGGGTTAACGCCCTCTACCGAGCGGTTCAGACACATGGGATTTGTCTATCGCAAGTCCAAGCTTGGTTAAAAACTCAGGACACCTAATGCTTACATCGAGCTGCCCGGCGCCATTTTCCACGGAATCGGGTCATCGTCGGCCATCGTCGCCAAATTGGCCGACTTAAGTGTCTTTGCTAAACACAGCGACAGCAACAGCTACCTCGCGACCTGCATCGATTTTCAATCGAAATATGTCTGGGTCCCGCCTATCCGCACGAAATTAACGGCAGAGAATCGCATCAACCCATTCAAGCAGATGTTTAATACCGGGTGCAAACCCTTACACTTACAGACCGATGGAGGGACAGAATTTCTCAAAAACCCCTTGAATAGTTTCTGGAGAATCACAAGGTGTTCTTTCACACGTACACCGAGATCAATTAAACGCAACATTAAAAGGTTGGTGGAAAATGATGCCGGCGTACTGATAAGAAGTCATATAACCCCATAGACATATACTGACTGCATATTTCTAAAAATATCTCAAGAACCAAAAGTGAACAAAGAGCGACACCAAGGCCTCGGTCGTCAAACGGTTCAATCGCACCTTAAAAGGTCGGATGTACAAGTGGTTCACGGGTAGGAATACACGGCGGTACAACGTTCTCTCGAAACTCACTGACGGATACAATCAAGCATATCGCCGCAGTATCCAGAGTCCCAATCCAAGTCACCAAGTGCAACGAAGCCTATGTCCGAAATCCCTATCAATTCTAGATTGGCGACAAAGTGCAAAGTCAAGGGTAAGTTCGAAATATCGTACCTCTCAACTCGAGCGACGAACACTAAGTGATCATACGTCGCCTACCCCGTCAACCCACGGTGTATCAACTCGAAGATCTGTGAGGGGAATCCTTGAAGGCTCGTTTCACGATGCAGAGTTACTGCCCGTGGAGAAATCCACAGCTCATTACTACCATGTGAAACGCATCCTGTAAAACCGAAGTGGCAAGGATGGTCGAGATCTTTTAATTCGTGGGTCCTCTCCAACCAGATGAAGCTAATGTAAAGAAGCTCCACAGTAATGTGACTACAGTCTGTGCTCAGAGAAGGCCGGTGAAGGCCAACTGGGTGATGTGTTCAAAGTATTAACCCTCTTGAGTGTGTTAAATCACATTTTTAAATGGGTGTGTCTTCTACGACATGGTCACTGTCGTCACGTTACTCAACCAACCTAGACCCTCTCCGCTCGTGACGCCAGTACGGCTTATAGTGTTGGACACACCGGCTCTCGTCAGATCATCGAAGTTAAGCAACGTTTAGCTCAGTCAATACTTGGATGGGTGACCGGGTGTTGTACTGGCTGGGCTGATCAGTGTCCAGGGTAATAGGAACTGTGTGCACTCTCGTGTTTTGGCACATATAGGCACCGTCGTGATATGACTGAAACAAGGTTGAAAATGACGTTAAACCCTTCTACTCACTCACCCAATCACCGAGGTCAGGTGAGGGAAGTTACGCTCACCGATCCGGTCACAACAGGATCGACCGTCCGTCTAACCACCAGGCCCCACCGGGTACAGGCGCAACTAGTAGACACAACCTACCACACCACAGACACAGCCTACCACAGAACCTACTACACCACAGACCCAGCCTGTCACGGTACCTAATGAACTCCGGACAAAACGGAGTAGAACGCTCTTACCTCCTAAGCGAATTGTGGGTCCGTACCATTTTTACGCGAGTGAGTTACCACTTCAAAAGATACTACTCCAGTCATGGATCCCCGATGGTAACACCTCTTCACTTGCCTCATCGCGGATCCGACGCACATAAGTGTCGTGTGATGTTACGGAGAGTGGCAGACCCCCTCATGAGGATCAACCCCAGTTTCAGTCGCACAGACAGGCACATCGCACAGCCAACAGCCCTTGTCCCAAAGCCGCCGTTCCCAGGTGTACCATCCTCAGCCCCGCAGGGGTGGCAGATAAAGAGCCTACCCGCTAGGTTCCAGCATTCTTTCTATGTCAGAGTTTGTAACCCCCTAAAAGTCGGTGCAACACCATCTTACTGCACTGCACAGGAAAAACACGGCGCGCATGCGCATTCGGTCTGTATCAATTTTGATCGACACACAAAGCATGCATCTGTGCACGAGAGAGACGTGATATGCATCCAGTATACTAAATTATTACACAAGAACACACGGTACAGCGTCTTCTTTGGTTGTGCCATGCTGAGATCATCCCAACATGTCCTTTAACAAAAATGGTGAACTTTGATTCCAGAATCAAGTAGTGCCAGGCACCCATATGCAGGATTTGGTGAATGATATCATGCTTCCATTCAGGTCACAGGCGACTCCAAAAGGATGAAAGGATTTCGCTCAAGGGTTGACAGACCTACACGTGCCGGAAATGGTCGAAAATCCTCAGCGTTGGGCTTGAATGCAGCAATACAGCAGATGCGTGTGGCACCGCCCCAAACACCACGCCGAGCGAGACTGGTGAAACGTCCGCGCCGATCTCCGAGGCTTTGGACGTCTATTAATACCAGGGCCTGACGCGAGACACGTCAGTCGTCATGTTTTACCTCACGCTGCCTACTAATAGATAAGCCGGACAACACTTTAGCCCATTACGTCCCCCAATCCCTTACATCTCCCTGGACGACGGGATTGTGGTCTGATTGATACCCATACCCCTATATGTGGTACAACATGAAAAAGGAAATGATGGGGTACGAAGTCCTGTACGAGAGCGATACCTTTACATTTACACTCTCCGGTGTCAGTGCCACACGCCTGATGCGTTTATGGCGGGCTTGTACGATCTGATGGCGAATCGGACGATAGCCCCGTAACCAGACCAGTAGGATGGACCCCCTCCCATTCATCAATGAGATGGACATGTACAACGAACACAAAGTTGATCCGCCGGGCGAGTGTGAGCTGGACCGTTAGTCCGACGTTGTCGCAGCTGGGGTCCAAAAGCATAATGGACTCCACGCCTATTCGGACGTGACCGATACACACATCTTGGGGGAGAGCAATGTCCCCCAGATACGTGTCTGCCAGGGGAATGGAAGAGCAAGTCGAACAAATGCTTAGCTACGTACTCTATCTACCAGTCCGGCAGACCGACATCCACACCATAAAAATCGATATAAGGCACGGTAACGGACGACCGATCGCATTCGAAAGAGGAAAATGCTTCATCCCGAAGTCCCCCCTCTACGTTGCCATAACAACCCAAGGTGAAAGGTCCACCATGGTCCGTTACGTCACGAAGCCTCCCATAAGCCTCATTTCCCAACTCCCCCAATATTCCGAGAAGATTTCACCTTCATATACTACTCATGAACTTATTCGAATACCGGTGCCGCTGACGTCCCCAGTGGCCATATGTCATATGTATGTCTTCCCCCCATAGTTTTTTTAAAGAACCGGTAATATGTCAGCTATTCACCTCTGGAAAGACCTGAACATCAATTCCCTTTATGATGTATGTACCGGTATGTACATGCGCAGCATGCAGATCTGCATGTGCACATGCTAGGCGTCTTTGGAATTTTTAATCACATATTTCATCATGGACACATAAGATACACGGTCGATAAGTGCTATTTCTCCGAAAAATATATTTGAGCAGGAACTTTATTTTCGTGCTTAAACGAAAAGAAACTTCCGTAAACAGAAATACATAATAAGTTATGACCCATATTAAAATGATGCCTGACCGCCTTCGGGATTCCCGGATAATTCTGCCTGTATACACATATATATAGGTTATGCATGACAGCTGTTAAATAAGGGCATTTAACATTTCTGAATTATCGGTAATTCTAAGTCCTTATATTCCAGTTCTTCTTTCATTTTATCTCCATCTTTATATCATAATTAATAACTGCCCAGCCTTACTGTGATTTAAAAAATATAGCTCGAAAAAAGTAACAGCCCCCGCCCTCTAAGTGATCTCAAAAAAGTTATCGCCCCCTCCCCCCTTTCTCAGTCTTCAGAAAAGGTCCTGAACCAACCTCCAACTCCCACCGATACCTTCAAAAAACAATAAATAATAAAATATCTAGACCTCCCCCCTCTCCCAAAAACGTGAAGCGACTACCCAATGCCCTGCACCATTGCCAGGCATGATATAGCCAGACACTATACAAGTCAATACAGTTTGTCGGTAAATATATAAATGGTTTATAATTTAAGCAAAATACAAAAGGTCACACCTGAATGGTACATTAACCCCGCTGCCCTAATATTGATCTTAGCTACATTTTCATGTATCGTTACACAGAAGGGACTTGATACAAGATTGAATATTCAGTTAGCTCGGATGGTTTCAAATTTAGCCTCCCATTGTATCATGTACGGTAATTCAAAACATGCAAATGACAGTAAACACACACCGGACATATCATAATCTTGAAAAACGTAATCAACTTGAATCAATCTACTTTAGATATCACTATACTCTGTGCAACTGTGTGATAATAATAATACCGATATTTATCTTTTTATCGTTATTAAATGTCATGCATCTCATATCCATAATGTTAGATGAAGTAATATTCCCTGTTGGAGGAACAATACCTGTGGTCGAACCCCAAGAAGCCGCACTCTGTAACGGGACAGAGGCACCAAAACAGTTAGCACCCTCCCCGCACCATTAGGCCAGTAAAGAAAGTGTGCGTTCTCCTGAATAGACTAGTAAGAAATGTAAGCACCCCCGTCCCCTTCCGAACAGGTAGAAAATACCTTCATGCCCATCGCTCTGAATGCCAACCCCCCGCCCCCTGCGCCCCCTCGATAAATTTAGAATAGCCCCTAATCAGAATCTCACCACAGTCGCTCCTGCATGCATAGAACATCTCGCTATAGTGGCGTAGGAAGATAATTTGATTTGACCTGGGGAGGGGGAGATAACATCATAGCAATACGCGCAAAATTTTGAATTTAAGTCTATTATTCACGTGATCGGGAGCATTTTCAGCGGATCTTTCAGATACTTGTTCAACCAATAATTATAAACGCTTCTTGAGAGACTTTGTTGACAGACAAATTATGGATGAAAACAAACGTCAGCTGAATCGTGAAAAATCTCAAATTCGTTGTCTCTAGCAAAAATATAGTAAAAACACAGTTATTAATCACCATCATCTTTTTTAAGATGTAAAACACAACGAAATGCCAAGGTTGGCTTCTTGCACAGCAAAATGTGAAGTTTGGAGCATGGAAAAGATCACCATCGTAGTCAAATCTACAGAGCAGAATGCCTGCCAAAATATATAGAAAGATGCCTAAACACTTTATTGTAGTATCGACAAATAATGCATAAATTACATACAAGGTTCAACCACCAGTCTGACTGCAATTAGCAGTTACAATCCCAACAATCATGATAAAAGAACCATTGACATCTGCCACCAAGAGAGATGGCATCAGACCACTAATAATTTTGTTACTTGTTATGTATTAGCATAAAAAAAATCACCAAAAATCCAGAAGACTCTCGATGCAAAAATCCACTTGGCAAGACAATATTCACCTTGTGGGGCATTAACTGTAGAAGTCTTGACAGAAGTTGACCATGGAAATTTCCAATTCCCGCCATTGACAGCTGACAGGTGTTACCGAATGTCATTAAATTTGTCAACAGAGAGAAATCTCACCCCTCATGGATCATGTCTCCACCCACCATGCTTTCCCCAAAGTGGCCCAAATCAACACCAGGAAGTACAGTTTGAAGCCTCATTTACAATTTGAAATATCAGATGTATCAGGAATGCTGAAAAATCACAGCTCATAAAATCCACAAAGATTTGCTCTCAAATTTCTGAACAATGTAGTTCGAGGGGCTCCGACCCGGAAGTAATTAACTCCGGTCTGATGCCAGATAGGAAAATGATGTATCAATACACCTTTGCAATGCAACTTCCCAGGCCAGATAACAGTAATTCCTCATCTCAGATAGAGACCCGTTTGACCACCTCAGAATGGTGTTGGGGGTTGTGTTTACAAATAGGAGCTGCATAGGTAAGGTATTTTATGCATTATTTGTTGAGACCAAGCTGTCTGCTACTACTACTCGACCGCGCATGCGGACCATGACTTTTCGATCAATATATACACCATTCCAGTCTTAATTTACACGACGTGAGCTACGACACCAGGCACACTACAGCTGAACCAAGGATGGCTCATAGATCAGAGTTCCCAGCCACTCAGGGAAATCAGGGGAAATAATTTTCCAGTTTTCCAGTCAGGGAAAACTCAGGGAATTTGAGAAAAATACCCAACATCAGGGAAAACTCAGGGAAATTGAGTAGCAAGAGAGGCTATATGGCTGGCTGGCCATATGTTGGCTTTTTAGTGCACACCAGGGATGCACATTTTCCTTCTCAACATTTCATTAAGAGCTTATCTAGCATAGCTTGAACTCTTATCAGGACTAATTCTTTCATAACTGCATGCAATGTGACTATGAATTCTGAACACACACATTCTGGTGGCCAGGGTTTGTGCTTAATTTGCATATCTGTGCTGTATCTTCATGTTAAAAGCTGTTGAAACTATCACATATTTCTCAGGGAATTTGGGAAATTAATCAGGGGAAAATCAGGATTTTTTTTTTTTTTCATGAAAAGCTGGGAACCCTGTAACAATTCAATGCGCACCTGAAAATACACACTCTATACTAATTCTCGACTGCTCGTGAGTACCATGACGCATTGGTCAACGTGAATAGAAAAACTCTAGCCTCCAGAACTCTACACAACGAGAGTTTCAATATGAAACCATGCACGTCACATTTGGACCCAGGACGGCTCCTCTATTCCCCAAAACACTCCCATGCACCTGAAATTGCCCTTCATCTACTACTCCTCAACAGCGCATGCGCAGCATTACCTCAACCTACAGCATCTTAATCTTATTCTACACAATTAGCTTCGATACGATACCATGCACGCCACATTTGAGCCTTGCATGGCCCATAGGACGCCCAAATTGCTCCCATGCGCACCCGAACATGCCCTTTCTCTACTACTACTCGATCTCAAATGTACTTTTCATCGGTCAACGTCGACAGCACCCCAGTTCACCACGAGAACATAAATACGACACCGTGCATGCTACATTTAGCCCATCTATCGCATCTATCGAGGATTGTACCCCAGTCTATTCTACACGAACGTTTCAATATGATACAATTCACGTCACACTTGATCCCTGGACGGCCCATCTATCACTCAAAACTCCTATGCGCACCTTTTTCTACTACTTCCGACTACGCGTGTGCATCATGACTTCATCGGACAACGTGTACAGCACACTAGTATACATTACGAGAGCTTCAATACGACACCATCCACGACACATTTATACCAAGGATGGCCCACATAGACCCACTTTAATGTTGGTGATTGTTTTTTCCCGATGTTTTCAAGATCCAGGGTCAAAGGTCAACCCAAGGGTCAACGGTCACTTACGACCTACTTGCGGCCACCTCTGTGACATAGTTATGCCACCCCACGAATAAGAGCAGATCGATGCGTTATATACTACTTTGCAGGACAAATTATACAGATTTTCATTTTTTTTTGCTAACATATAGACAGACTATAAGTCTACCAAGAGTTAGATTTTTTGTAGTGATTTGGGACTTCACTTTGTGACTAAATGTCCCGTGCCGAAATGTCGCTTACCGAAATGTGGCGTGCTGCTATTTCGCGGATCCCACCCACCCCCAGAGACTCTTGTCCCCGGTGTTAATTTCAATCATGGCGAAGGCCTATATTCCCACAATGAATTCCCCACTAGCAATCGCACAATCTCCAAACCTCATATCCATATCTCAACACCAACGATGCTACATGTGCTGTTGTGAATCCATGCTTCGCAGCAACACGAGGCCAGGATCCACGGAATACATGCAGTGACGAAAAATTTTAGGCTGTCGTACAGTCAGCGAGCAAAACGACTGACTAATGTCTTCCAGCACAGGCATGAGCATTCGAAATTAGAAGAGCATGTAATGCAATATTAAAAGAAGGCACTGGGAAAACGAGACTGATTGCCACGATTGCCCTTGACCTAAGGGGCCTTGTTGAGTTCCATGACCAGTACAGCCTTGGGACGTAATATAGCCTGCAACGCGAAACCAGTGTTAATACTATCAAATATATTCTTTGCGTTAGTGTTCCAGTCTTATACCAACATCATTGTTTACTGAGATCGACTACGATTTGTTCTCTGCGAAGTATATATATGTATAAATAATGCAGCCATATACGTATTAAAACGTTTCCGAATTCGTTTCCTCAGTTTGCAAGTGCCGGTAATATTTTCATGTGGAGAAACTTTGGCCATGTTCCTAGATTTGCTAGAGTTGCAACAAAGAGCAAAAATACCAGAATACGATCATTGACCCATTTAACTGACTCAATAGTTGGAAATTCCAACTTCTTTGTTTGGCGCCCTTTGATCAACTTTGATTGAATGCAACGTTTATGTCAAACTGAAAGTGCAACTATTTTACCGATTATGAATTCAGACACATTACCTTCGTTCAGACAGTGGAAATGATTATCAATCTAATTATAGACTGTATCATCGATATAGTACTATATATATAAAGCAACTTCATAAATAATTTTAGGTTCATCTGCAAACTGCCAAACTTGAAAATGCATTGACTGGAATTGAAGTTCGCGGGACTGTACCGCAGTTTGCGTGATTTTTATGTTTTGAACGGGAATTCCCCGCCTAGTTCTGTTTTTATAAAGATCTGCTTCCTCGGGTTGTATAGCCCGACGAACACGATGCATATTGGTTTATAATCTTCCTATTTGCGAACGTTGCTGACAATAATCATATGTGTGATCTGGGATATAGTAATACTAGGTATGAAATGGCCTGGTATACGCGGGCATGTAGGTCACAAGGTAATTCATTTCCAAGAATAACGTTCACCGATTTAATAATTTACAATTCTGATACTGCAGGAAACAGATTAAAGAATAAAATGTTTAGTAAATTATAGGATGTATAGAAATAAAGGACCTTGTATCTTTAGATGGGTAAATGGCCCCAGGTCAGGTGCAATACAGAATTTTATTTTTGGCACTTCTACCGCACCTGTTCTGGGACCATTTACCCATCTAAACATACTTGGTCCTTTGCAGCTCTTTTATGGTTTTCAGCGCTCTTATCCAGCCCTTGCCCAGCACTAAAACATGGCACTCCAATTCGCGAGAGCTTTCCGATGAAATATGAATCATGACCGTACGCCCAGTGGTTCCTGAGTTAGGAATGGTTGATATATACATCAGATTGCGAGGTGAAATCATTTGTCTTCTCGGCTGCAATAAATCACTGTTTCAAAACCAGTACCATGCGATGCCACTATCATTATTAAAAAAAGAAACTCGTTTTGCAGATTGAAATATGTAGAAGAAAGATGGATGTACGTTGTATATAAACTTGGCAATACTTTGGTAGTTTACGGTATCACGATCAACAAACTCATCCCAATCGATCATAATTTCCAGCTGAACACCTCAAGGTACTATTTTACGGTAACCCACATCTTGGCCAACCAATGTGGATATCGCTCGAGAATGATTTGGGGCGTTTGTATACTGAATTATTTACCAGCAATATTTTTCGAACAATACAACATATTCGTATATATTTTACGGTCTCGAATATTAGTTGGTCGTCTGTAGACTAACTGTATGCTTGGATCACAGGGTCTCGTTACCGTTGTTAATTGTTAATTAGGTTGAATATAGGGAAGGGGTCGAGGGAGTAAAAAAGTACAAGTTTTTCTTGACTCCCTCTCCCCTCTCTCTAAATCAACCGAATTAACCAATTAACAAGTGTAAATGAGCCCCTGTGACCTAGATGACGCTATGGGTGTACGCGTTCACCGCTACTGGCATTTATTCAGCTATTTAGCATCGTACGTATAATTTTAATCATGACAAAAGTCATTCGGGCATTATAAATTGTGATTACGAAGTGATTATTCCACGGTTAATAAATAACTATCGTCATACTGTTACTAGAAATAACACTGACGAGACTCAGATATAAAAGTTATGATGATGTGAGAATTACCACGTGACAACTTTACAGAGAAGGCAGATATTTTTGTCATAATAGAAAGTGATCGTATAACAGTATTTTTCGTTATTTTTGGATTATGGATTTTCAGCACTAGATTCTGTGCTACTCCAAGAAAGTGTAATCTTAATTTAACGAAACATGATGTTTACAGAGAAGAAAATTGTGTAATCGTCAATCTTTATCCGGCTAATATTTCTGGTTTAAGTTTACTACAGACATTCATTTAAACTTTTTTTTTTTCGTATTTCAAGATAAAAACGAAAACAGCCACGACTAAACACAATGGCTGTTACAGAGAAAAACATCTGAAAAATATAAATGTTCACTTATTTTTATGCAGACTTCCCATTTTTCAAAATCTGCGTATCTTCAAGATGGATTACCCGGAAACAGCTATGGGCCAAAGGGTTGTTCCAGAAAAATTGGATTGGGATATGTGGGGAGTCGGAACTTTCAGACTGTAGGCCCCTACCTGGCCTCTCGCCATGCTGATCTATGAAATTAAGCCAACACACAGGTTAGAAATGTAATTAAAGTTCCCCCCCTTTTTTCATTTTTTTTTTCTGGAATATTACCTGACTAAATAGGGAGAGCAAACTTCCACAATTTCTGGGTCAATCCGTGTCTGCAGAAGAACAGGAAATTTATTCATGTTATGTAAAATTCCCAATATTGCGTCTAGCAATCCGAAAATTGCGTCTCCCTCATCCGAAATTTTCAACGATAAATTTTATTAGTCACTATACCCATCCTAGCTTAACATGCTTATGGGGTAAGAGTTTATGTAAGAGTTCGTTTGTCTTCGAAGGCTATGAAAAAGCAACGTCTTTCTTCTCTCCGCAAACAAGTCACACCTGTATGCAACGTAGGCAACGTGCCAGCTAGTGTTTGTAGCGATATATGAACAAGGACAAAGCCGAGCTGAAATCGGGGGATTCCCCGTCCAGTCACTCCCAGTGCACATGATTGCCATCTGACTCACGATTGGTTGAAATGCGGACGCATATCTGGGTTTCTTGTTCATTTCATTTGCATCATGAGTTTCAACGAATGACACAAGCGGAAAAACCAAATGGGTTTATAAGGCGTTTAGAATCGTTTTACTCTTTTCATTTCACAACTATTTTACGTGGAGTTTACTGTACAACGTTGTGAGAACCAAAGAGAGTGTGATCGCAAGAGAATCGAAAAGCGAATCAGCTGAGTTGTGTTGTGGATTGACACGAAACGACTAAACTCGGGCAATATGGCGGACAGAGTACCACCATTTAATCATATGCGACCTATTTTACCCCCGGATGGTCAGCTGGATGAATGTGTTGAAGAAGACGGTGCACCGGTTGATTTTGATTATATGAACAACTTGAAAAGAAATAATTATTTCCAGGACATAGAAAAGCACGATTCAGCCCTGGAACTATCAATAGATTCGGACTGCTACAGTTTACAAGACTTGAAGTCACAGTCACACATCAACAGGCCAAGTAAATGTGTAGTTGAAAGTGAACTTTCGAATTACTCGTCACAGTCAATTTGCAGAGACTTGGAGAGGAAATTAAAAGTTACCGATGACCCAAAATATATTTCAGAAAACAGAGATGTTTATGACAGTGGGGTTGGTTTAGAAAGCCATGACTCTGGTTTGTGGGATGCTTCAACTTTATTAAGTTCAAGTGAACAGACCCCGGATGCATTTTTACTCGCTTATCCCGAAGTGTCACCCGAGCAGGCAGAAATATACGACCAAGATGAAGACGGCGATACGTAAGTTACACCGGATTGTTTAGTCCTGTTCACGTTGATAGTGTGCTATCTTCTTTATGCATATGATGTGGGATTTGTGGAGATCTACAAAGCATTTGGCATTTTCCCAGGGATATATTTAGCGGAACAGAGAATATTCTAGTACCTCCGCACGTAACTTGTTTAAAAATCTGGATCTTTTGTGTAAATGTAGAAGTGGAAAAACCAGGTCATTTAATCTCGTGCATTCATCATCTCCCAGGGTAGCGACACTCGTGTGCCGGCTCAGATCTATTTATGGAAACAAATTCCCCGTATTCCGTGCCTCCGAACACGCCTCGTGAACTGGCTGAACCCCTATTGACGCGTTGTGCCCACATAATAGAGTGACCTGGAAAAACCCAGATAAGCTTAACCAATGACGCACTGTCATGCGTAAATGAAAGTCAATAGTATTTGTGCTGCTGTTCAGCTGTCAAAAAAACCGCGTCGGACACACTCCATTATTCTCAATAGCAGTCTGTCGGTGGGTCATGTCTAGTAAACAAGGGCATATGCATTCCTAACAACAGTCAACATGAACAACATTTGCCACACCCATTTTGTACTGAGAAGTGGCCGGGGGGTGGGGGACTCCCGGACAGACACAATGACATTAAAATCAATATATGAATTGATTATTCAAAAGTACCAGGTAACCTCGGACAGTCACCTATTTTTATCATGTGATTACAGTCATGTTAAATTAAGTGGGTAGATAACTATTAGGTGTATCATTAAGTCCCCACATCAGCGCCCAGATCTGTCAAGCCCTTAGCCTTCGCATGGGGTTCAAACTCTGTGGCTTTTGTAACAGTGCTATGAAATGGATCAATTCCAGTACCTCGCACCTACGAGAATCAATACATTTATCTTGAATAAATTTCAATATATTTAATTTAATGAAAAAACAAACTTTATTTTTTACAGGCAGTTACATATGGCCATCATACAGCTTGTGAAGCCAGTTGCATTCTACATGATCAGCAAGTCGCCCAATTACTCATATGTGAACTTAATGAATGATTTGAGGCAAACGCCCCTGCATCTGGCCGTCATCACAAACCAGCCTGATGTTGTACGACAACTGATGATCGCGGGCGGCCAGGTCGACCGGATGGACAACAAGGGAAATACACCCCTCCACATCGCCTCCAAGGAAGGTCACTGGGAATGTGTCGAGGCACTTACCAGACCAGTCTACTATGAAGAGACCCTTGGCAACGCCTATAAAATTCCCTTCCAAAGAATTCCACAGAATTTGGAAACCGTTAACTATGAAGGTGAATAAGTCAATACATGCACCACAAGTAAAGTGATAGTTTGGGGATCAAATAATCAATTTGCTAAATTTTACCGATACTCAATATTTTTGTATTTTTTCTAAAGCATTAGTTTATCAATAAGAAACAGTGGTGAAATATGGAAGTTTATTTGTTTTGAAGATTGCTAAAGATCATGCCATTCCTTTCAAACAAAAGTATCATAATTTCTGTCGAGGAAATGATAACTGTATAGCCAAGGTAATATAATGCAAATCTGAACTGTCATTTTAATGTCATTGTCTCATATTCACAGGTCAGACATGCTTACACCTGGCAGCAGACAATTACCTTCGACCACACCCTAAACAGTCCTACCTGAGAATAATAGAGCATTTATTAAATAAGGGGGCGGACGTGAATGCAGCTGTAAGTATTTGTGGTGAAATTTTTACTCATATCTTATTTTTAAGGGGAGTGATCACTCCCTCTCCATCACTCACCTAATCCATCCCAAGGAGAGTCATTGACCACTCTCCTGAACAATAGGAAAGTATACAGCGATCACTCTAGCAATACAAATCTAGGAGAGTCATCAGCTGTTGCAAATTTTACACGAGAGACTGTATATGGCAGCAGCTCTCGGGCACTTGCCAGTATAAACTGCAATAACATATTCAGTCAATCATTCAGAGCTCTTTTGAAAAATCACAATTCTGTATTGTGTATATCCACCATATTTTTAAAGCAAATGATATACATGTATTACCATAGCAAGAA
Organism: Hanleya hanleyi; assembly: GCA_036873755.1. NCBI lineage: Eukaryota > Metazoa > Mollusca > Polyplacophora > Lepidopleurida > Hanleyidae > Hanleya > Hanleya hanleyi. The sequence goes on along the minus strand of JAVTVY010034625.1, from coordinate 63,365 downwards.
AGACAGTCTGTATGTTTTGAGAAAGAGAGTTAATATGACATTGTGTGTGTTTTGTAGGATGGTAAGAGTGGCCGGACCATTCTCCATTACACAGCTGAACACGGAAACAACGACCTCCTCTCAGTCATCCTCATGCAACAGGATAAAGTTAACCTTAACGCCAGGACATATGCTGGCAAGACACCGATGATGCTGGCATTTGGTCGAGGCTTCCATCAGTTGGCACGAAAACTGTATGAGTCTGGTGCAGAGGTCCCTCCATATGTCGAGGAGGATCAAGACAGTTCGGAAGAAATGTCCGATGAGGACTCGGTAAGTTCTAAATGAATTAGTTATATGTAGGATTTAACTTTGTGTGGATTTCCTCACATTTCATTAAAACAATTTGGGAATGTTTTTGCAAAGCATTTGATTAAATTCATAATCACTTATTATTTAATGAGGATCAATGATTTATTGATTAAATTAGTAATATAACGAGTAAACAAAGTCTTCGAAGCACTTTCAAACACAACGATTTTGCATAACATACTTATTACCATAGATACAACGATATGAAATTGCCCTTTACCCAGTTGCTCAGGGCAACCAGAATTTCCTTTAAGCAACCCATTTCTGCTGGAATTGCAATGCATTTGAAGGTGTTGGTATCCCATACTTGCTCATGGGCAACTAGAATTTTTTTTCCCATTCTACACCCTGGATACATGTATATTCATGTCTTTGTGTTATTGTATATTTTACAGTGTGGCGAGTATGACGACATTTGTATTGGAGGTCAGCCTGTGCAGAGCCCCCGATGACCGGTAGACCAGCCCAGGTCTCCTACCAGCCATCGCACCGTCAGTGCTGAGGTGTATCGCTGATCCGTACCTGTCCTGGACTCCCCATGTCCTCAGGGGCCCTATAGGGCTAACCACCAACCCAGGGAAATGTCTCGCTCGAGGCTCAGGGAGATGACCATCTAATCCTAACAAGGGAAGGGCCATGAGAAGCTGACAGTCACCATGTGTTCAACACGAAGAACCGGCACATCCAGCTAGCTCATCCAGCTCAACCACAATTGTCCATAGTTCTCAAATTTATTTAATCCTGTCCATTATAATCAGAATCATCAGACAGAGGTTATGTCAGGATTGATGATTTCATGATGACTTCTTCAATCTGATTTCATGATTTTTCGAGAAATTATTACAAAAAAAATTACGGTTCCGAGGAAACTATTAATAAGGCCGTTTTTCATTTAAATCCGACATAATTTAGTTTTTCTGATTTTTGTCCTATGTAATTTTGGACCGTTGAAAATATTAGGCTCATTAATACTATTCTTTTCCTGATTGATTGTTTTCAAATGTTTTAGAGTATAAATATACTAATTTTTTTTAATGGAGAAATCAACATAGAAGCTGAGAATAGTTTGTAATTTTGTTTGAAGAGAGTATAAGAGACTGGACATAGTGTTGCCCTGTAAATGGATGATCTGTTGATAATAGCAACTTGTATCAATGATATTTGGTGTTTGCAGGTTAACCTGACTCGATATCCAAGATCCTAACTATTTAGGAATAAAACTAGTCTCATAAACAGAGAGAGTTTATTATAATAACTGACTGGTTTATTTTAAGTTCAGGGATGAGTGATAGAGACAACATATTATCTCCACTTCCACCAGTGAGAGAAGGAAAATCACTACAAAGACAACGATTCACAACTACGCTTGTACTATTTTAGTCCCAATGTTATATCGCATTATGCACTGATAGCAAGCAAGGAAACTGTTTTGAATATAGGAATTAGAAGTTGACTGCTTTGTAGGATATTTCCTTCATGTAAGACCACACGAATGAGCATGTGACCATATAGACGCGCCGGCGTGATCTGAAGCAGTTAATTTTGCAGTTATTGGTTCAGCAAATAGGTCAATTTACAGTTTTCATAGTGTGACTACAGCTTCATGTTGGTCAAGGCAGCTATCATTTATCAGGTCTTGCATGAAGGAACTATATGTAGCACCATGAAATGGTCCTAGTGGATGTGTATAAACCACACAGTTATCTGGTAATAGCATCTTCATACTCAAGTTGACTTCTTAGTTACCCCTTCGAATTGTGAAGTAGACTTGGGTATGGAAATTGGTAATAGTGGATGTGTGTATAAAAGAAAGCCACACTAATGATCCGATTTAGTAATGAGGACATTTGTAAATATAGCACGTTAGTATGTCACCTTTGTGTAAATAGTTTGGTGAGAGTTTCTTGTTTCTTTTCTTTTGGAAAAGGCACTATTTATTCCTGTGATACTTTTATTTATGAATAAAACATTAAAATAGATTTATAAGTCTTGGTTTGTTTGTGAAATGAGTATTAGTTTTGTTTTAGCTCCTCGATTGATCGCCATGTTTTAGATCTAACCGTCTGACTGAACATGGCAGTGTGACTAATGTCACAGGACCTACAAAGTAGGGTTTGATATGATTTAAGTGTGTACTCGAGAGATGACTTGGGGGCCCTATGTGCTACCGTGAGAGAATTTATATAGCAGTGTCTAATTGACAGTGGGTACTATTATCTTCCCCAGATGTCACCGCTGGTGAGTCATTAGCGTAGCATAGCATAGCGTAACTATTATCGCCCTCAGTTCCTATTACCCTGGACACTGATCAGCGCGGCAGTACAGCACGAGGTCACTACTATCAAAGTCTTGACCGGGCTCAAAGTCGCTTAACTTCGGTGATTTTAGGAGACCCGATGTGTCCAACAGGATATGCCGTATCAGGGAACCTTCAAAAGTCCGTGAAACATACAGCCGAGGGTTCCCGATGGGCATGACCGTGCACTCGCTGAGCCATCAATAAATAATAAAAATAATTATAAATCAAATTTTCATCAGAATTCGGTCAGTTCAGAACTTGCTGGTAACAATGCCCTAATGCACGTTCATGCCAAAAATCAAGGTTCTAATGTCAAGGGTTCGCCTTATTTTGCCGACGAAAGGTTTCGGATGGACACGTTACCGGACGATTTGCAAATGGTAGTCTACTTCGTAGGAAAATCACTTCCATTGTCTGAACGGAATTCACTTGCTGTGGAACATTTGCGTACACTTCGCCATCCGTAAGATGGCTTGCGAATCGTGTGTCTCCATTATCGCGGAGCGATATCCGGTACTTTACCGGATTCTGTTCGGCCTTCATCCGGCAGAGAACCGACTCCAGAAATCTGATAAATTACAGGTTTTCATACACTTCGGAAACAGATATTGTCTGGGTTTACAAAATATAAAGTTATGAATAACTTTCGTATCATCCAAGAGGTGTGGTAGATCAACCTGTAACCATCTCGGTCATCTATACGCGGTGAAACTGACCCTGGGATCGTGTGTATCCATGTTCAGCCTACTTTCGGCAACTGCAGGAGGGAATTTCCATTTATATACCGCGTGACTTCGTCAGCCAATCAGCTAAAGTCTACCGACGTAACCCCAACGTAACTCGCCATTTTCGAGTCATGTGATGAACTACTTCTTCAAAATTTCAGATCCACCACACCTCTTGGATGATACGAAAGTTATACATACCTATATATTTTGTAAGCCCAGACAATGTCTGTTTCAGAAGTGGTATGAAAACCTGTAATTTATCAGATTTCTCGGGTCTGTTCTCCGCCGGATGAAGGCCGAACAGAATCCGGTAAAGTACTGGATATCCCTCCTCGATAATGGACACACACGATTCGCAAGCCATCTTATGGATGGCGAAGTGTACGCAAATGGTGGTAGATCTGTAATTTTGAACAAGTAGGACATCACATGACTCGAAAATGGCGGGTTACGTTGAGGTTACGTCGCTAGACTTTTGCTGATTGTCTAACGAAGTCCCGTGAAATTGATTTCTGGAAATTCCCTCTTGAACTTGCCGAAAGTAGGCTGAAAATGAATACACACGATCCCAGGGTCAGTCTTACCGCGTATAGATGACCGAGATGGTTACAGGTTGGCTGTGGAAATGAGACTGTTTTTGAAACGTGTTTTAGTTTTGTTTCCTCGATTGATCGCCATGTTTTAGATCGAACTGTCTGACTGAGAATCATTTCCATTGTCTGAACGGCGTTCACTTGCAGTGGAAATGAGGCCCTTTGTAGCCAGTTTAACAGTTCCATCTCTCACCGTGTAAAACAATAACGTTCTCTTGAAAAGTCTGTTAAGATGTTAAATAAAATCAAGACACTCAACTAGGTTAACGAATGAATAAATAAGTCTGAACTCGGTCTTTAGTTCATTTCAATGCGTTTAATTTTGAAGAAAATAGATGGAATCGGAGTTTTCAATTTCGTGTGATTTCGTACGAGAATTGTTCCAATCAAAATCGTCGGTTACACATTGTATGTTAAACTCGTGGAAAGGATCTTTACATTGAACTAGCCTTGTATATAGGCTCAGTCCAAACTTCTTTGAAGTTGGTCTTCCGAGAACAGATTTTTTACGGCATACCATCGGTAGTGCACCTCTAGAGGTACTCGGGTTCATATTACTCAATGTAAGAATCACGAGACAAAGCATACAATAGCCAAGTCTGGGGACAACAATGTGTCTCAACTGAACTTGCCTTTTCAGCAACAAAAACTCAGACAATGACGTATCTACCGGTACTCGCTCGCTCTTGGAGGTATAAAAGGCTCCACTCGGATTTGTCTATCTGGCCGTGCTTTGTGGTTCCTGGATAAAGTCTTAACTATTACTTAAAAATAAAGTGTACTTAATGGAACATTAGGGATGTTGGTGGTTATATTCACACAACAATCATACTCGTATAATCCATAGTTCCGTCATTCAAGCATATACAGTGGCAAAGTTACTGCTCTTCACAACCTGTGCACGCGCGTTTTGGGTGAAAGTTCGACAAAATTCAATTAAGAACTGGTGAACTGTTTTTTTTTTATTTTAGCCGATTAGACTACGAGACATATCTAATGATAAACATACAGCAAATTACAATTAAACGGATATACATGATGTCAGAAATCGATGTACAACAGCGCAGCATTTTTTTTTCTGCACCTGTTCGGGTACTAACAATTGCACGCTTTGGATCGGTATCTTGATGTGTTCTATATGGTTATTGGGTTGTACGTGCGATGAAGAACAGAAAGGAAAATAAAGATATAGGTACGCCACAGAAAACGAATTTAGAGCGGAACCTTACATTTTCACTCTGAGATAATCCTTTTATACCTACAAGAGCGACCGAGTACCCTTAGAGGTGCACTGTCGATTGTTTTCCGTGAGTGTGTGTCAATACAATACTGATATTAGAACAGGTTTGTAGAAGTGTGTAAGCTTTGGGAATTGCCCACAGTTTATCTCTCGAATGGTTTTAAATGTATTGTGTAAGACATTGCAATGGCGACGAAAATTGAATGGAAAACAATTTGTTGCTTGAACTGTACCGTGAAAAGCACGTCTTACTACACTTGACTACCCACTTCCTATGATCATTCCCAGTTGCTGTTCACTCTGGACTCTCGGTTTAATTGGAGATGAAAAATTCAAGCTTGCAAGATTGACAAAAAAAAAAAAAAAAAAATCTTGCGAAAACTGTTGTGTTTTGTTGTTGATATGTGTGGATAAGTTTGTCGACCTGGCCCATGAAAACGGGGAGGATATTTTTAAGTTTTAAATTGTTAAGTATACAAATTGAGCAAACATGTTAAACAACATACAATGTGAAAAACAGTCGATACCATTCTTGGAATAAGTTTATTCTATGTTCAATTAGGTCATGTCCGCTTACATGTTAAAGGATACAGTTCTGATAAAGTTATACTTGGTTTTCGGAAAATCCGCGATAGGATACTCCATTTTGCGGGATTCAATTTCGTTTATAGAAAATATTCAGCTTGTGTTCTCATGGCATGGAATTATGTTTAGATAATGTGGTTTTCCTCCTAGACAGGAACAGGCAAATTGCCTTTCAGAAATAGAGATCGAGGAAAATTCACCGATGTGAAACTGGAAGTTCGACTCGGAAATTAGATTGTATAACAGTTCCATCTCTCATCGTGCAAATAGCAACGTTCTCCACAGAAAAGTTTTATGATTTCCCAGAGTACTCGGAAATAGGAAATCGACGCCGCTGACATGGCCTTGATCTTTCGACGTCAATAGTATTCTGCTTTGCCATAAGCATGATGTATCCCTGAAGTTTGACCATAATGGACGTCATTGGACTAGAGTAATAGCACGAGTATTTTTATGATAATTTCCGGTTGAAAATGGGGAGGGGGCACCTTTGACCTTTGACCTATTCGAGCATTGATAAGTTATCGTCCCAAAGTTATCTTATGTAGAGCGATTTGTTTTGTTAAAATTCGGAGTGGTGAGCTCCCGGGGTATGAAGGAATGGGGATTTCTGATTGACGGAAGCTCCGTGCCGATGATAGACAGTAAAATGGACCCTTACTATCTGTCGAGCAGCAATATTCTGTATCTGCGTGACCCAAGTGTAGCGCCTTCCGGTCACGTGATATGCAAATTTCAAAGGTCAATTTAACACGAGATGCGCATTCCCCACTACTGCTGTTACAGTATTGAGTTTATTCGCTCATCTCCACAGGAGGCCTCCAAGCCAGTCGTCCCATGACCTTAATCACCTGGTCTTTCTCAAGTGCATTGATTTGTATAGTAACATTAATATTACGTTATATTGGTCGTTTCTGATTATATGGGCTGGTGTGTGAGACACAAGTTCCAACGAGCTCCCTTATATCAACGCTTGGAAAGTGTTCCCCTTGTCAGTCAGCCAGTCTGTCAGTTAGCTCATCTGTCAGCTTTGCTGTTCACAGGAATATGTTTCATAAATTTAAAAAGATATAACCCATTCTCATTGATGCCAGGTATGTTCCTGTTCTAATTTCTTAACTCGTCACAGGTAACTTTCCCACAATAAAGCCATGGCGTGTGTTTTGTTTTTTTAAATTTTTTTTTAGGAGGGGGGGGGGATTCTTCTCTCCTAAAATGGTTTTGGCGCAAACGAATAACGATTCTGATGCCGTATTCGACCATACTGCACCTGTGTAGGCCTACAGGCCATATACAGTATAGTACGTTTTATGTTCATGATGACAGGCCTGAACGAGTCCCGCTACCTGGGATTTTCAGGATATTCCCGAATGTTGTTTGTACGGTAGGTAAGTCCCAGGCACTTGATCTTTTTATTTATGATATTCACCATTAAGACATTGAGTTCTGTAGGCGGCTTTCATTGGTTGTTTCGGCGCAGGAGATCTATTGTGTCAACTGTTTACTAGTATACTACGAAAACTAAGACAGTGCACTGGCATAGGTCGATGCTCTTAACTTTTACGTCCGGGTGACCGAGTTTATTGTCGGTATAATTTTATGTCAGTGCTTATATATTTTTTTCGTAGCATATAAATACAGCACAAAAAGAACTTAGACAAGCGTTAAACCAGTTGGTTATATAACCTACACCATCCAATAGATGAGCTTAGCCTCACGTGTAAGATGATCGAAATGACATCCAATTAGGCTAAACATAATAAAAAAGTACTTTGATCCTTCTGATGCTGACCGATTCGTCGTGTTCGGCTTTGTCATTCGAACACATCTTCATTTTATCAACCATGCATGACTGCCCTGTAAACATGCTTGGCGTGCAGAGATTAAACATGGATTTTGTCCACTTATGTAACACGTTTTTTTAACGTTAAAATTCTAAACATGTTGTGGATGTAAACACAATTTTATCAATATTATCTTACCCATTTCACTCCATATCCTAAACATGTAAAAGATTAAATTAATTGGTTGAAATGTGGACAAAATGTTTACAGGTAATGCTAAATACTCAAAATTTTCCCCAGGGGCTCCAGAAACCGCTTATATTTTCAAGAAGGGGAGTTTCCCGCACTATACCCGAGCCAGTTAAACGCCTTCACCAACCGACCTCCTGCCATCTTGAAAATGCTGGGTATGACCTTATAGGTTATAATACTTCAGTTAAGGAAACCTTACACGGTATTTGTTCGTTTTAATAGAAAATGTACCTGTAGGTATGATAAGTGACGCCCTCAATTTTTTTGAAGCCTGAAGTCTTTCGGAGGTGTGTTGAAGTATTGTTAATGGTATGATGTAATTGCTCATTTTATGGCAGACTGATTGTTCACGAACTTTTCTGACTAATCAAAGGATAAATTAAATACCATAGGTGAGTGAGTAGGATTTAATGTCAACAATTTTCAACAATGTATCAGTCATATCACGACGGTGCCTACATGTGCTAGGACACAAGAGTGCCCACAGTTCCTATTATCCTGGACACGGATTACTCAGACAGTACATTATCCGGTCTAACTACCGTATACAGTACATTGCCTATGTAGGTCTTCGTGTCCTTAATATTGGTTCTCTCCGCATGACAAAACGGCTGGGTAATTTCCCTTCATTTGTTACCTGTTTTATTGACAAGTCAAATGGGTCATAGTAATTTATATCTCTGATAAATTCCGATATCTGTCATTATCAAATGACCGCTGGAGTTCACCCAGAATTTGAAATTTGAGAATTACAATTACATAAATCCATCTTCCGGGATGTTTTCTTTTGAATCGGTGGAAAAACCAAGTCACGTTTTTCATTGTTAGCCTACTATTTGTCGTGAACACAGGAACACAACCACATCATCACCGCGGAGTTATTTCCCAAAACAACCGAAAAGCTAAAAAGCCTAAGACAAACATGTATCGACATTTATTTTGACGCTTATCCCGTACTTTATTTTATTATAGTATTATTAATGTTGTCCTCCTTATTACGAAGCTTTATTTACATTTATTTCTTGTGATTTTGGCATTGACTCAACGGTCTTACAGAAAAAGGTTCCAACTCAAGTTACAACATGCATATGAACAATCTAACATCGGTCATAATATATCCGTCTAACATCGGTCATAATATCCTTACCGTTCACAACCGAGAACTTTGTTACTTATAATATGGTCTATATTTAATTGGTGGGAAATTTAAGCCGTACGACGCCGGACTTTACAGCTTAGTTTTTCCTGGTATTCTTGCATTTACCATATTTACCCCATGTTGGGGCGTTTATTCCATCAGTCGTCCTCGCTGATCATCATGAGGTATTTTTTTTAGCTGATCTGCCATCACAGCTCCCGAGCTAGCGTATATCTAATTCCGCTTCAGCGGTGCTAGGAGCCGTGTCGATATTTCATAGTCTTCACATGAACAGCTGTAATAAAAGCGCGGCTGAGATACTAAGGCTACACTCTCAGAAACATTCAGGAAATAATCCTGAATAGATCATCAGGCTGCACATCCACAACTCAATTACAGGGATTTTACCGAAAATCCAAGGATAATTTCCTGAAATTCAGGTAAATCATCCATGAATTAAAGCTAAATTTTCTGAATTTTAGGGAATTATACGTACCTGAATAGAGTCGGGAACTTACTGATCAGGGTGGTAAAGGAGATGGTATTGTAAGGCGGGGTTTTTGCCCACAGCCAGCCGACTCATAGGATGTACATTTCTTCTCTCCATCTGTCAATCACAATGCAATGTATAACTTGTCGTCGGTGGCAACTGTCTATCAACGGAGCGACTGGTCGTTCGATTTCAACGTTTGTCTAGCCCGTAATGTCCACACGGTATAGCGTCATCGTTAAACAATATTTATTTACTTTTAACTGGTTCATACTGATAGCTTAAAATCTTATTTCAGATATACTGAATGCAATTTTGTTTTTACAAAAATGAGAAAGATTAAAATAACTTGTCGACGTCACACATGTTTTCCTCCTGGGATTCGAACTCGGTAAAAGAAAATATCGAGGTGCTTTGATCCAACGTGCGTACTACACCACGACATACGAACAAGTCTAAAAGGCTATTTTGTCAATTTAATCTACTTACGAACACTTCAAACGTTATGAATCATAACTTTTCATTTTTTACCTCCGTCGATCAGACGGAGGTCTAGGAATGCAACGTGAAATCTGCCGCCAAATAATTGTCATATGGGGAACCCACGACTCATGTGATTTCCAATAGGGTTTGTCATGGTTCCCGACGAAATTTTGAAGCAATGATTTTGGACACAATTGAAATGAAAGCTCGTGTGAAACACGGGCGAAGAGCATTTCCCCAGACAATTTTGTAACACATAATTTGGTACTCACAGGGCTTTAGATCTCCCCAATTTGGGCACACCCCCTATTAGGGGTGGCAATTGTTTTTAGGATGGGACAGAGTGGGGGGCAGATACCCCTGGAAGATGAGCAATCAGGAATCATCCCTGGTAGAAGGGATTTCTTCACCAATGGTTGAAACCCAGTGTGAGGCAATACCAACTTTATTTTGCGTTTCATGTGCCCACCGACATAAAAAAAAATCGAATAAAAATAAATTTTCAAATTGCCACTTTTATATTTCCTACAAAAGTTTGAACAAAAAGATTTTAACCCCATTTTTATTCCTGATTGTATGAATTAGGCTGTTGTATTCTATCTGAAACAATGCCAGCAAATAAAAATGCCAAACAACAAAAAATAGATACCTTTCACTATAATTTTTCACTGTAAGTCAGCGAATTGTTGTTGTTGTAAAATGCTGCTAATACTACTTAGGCAATAACGACCTTTGAATGTAAATCGGGAACCTTCACTGGCTGTGTGATCTATCACTCTGTCTTGGTACTCATATTTCGACAGTGATGCAGTATGTCAGAGCTAAGAAATGAAGGCTATTTCAACAGCTCAGCCGATACAGCATGGTTTAAGTTACTGTTGAAGCATGAGACTGTTGAAACACATGCAAAATTCGCTAAATTCTTCTGGAAGAAAAACCACAGCCACAACAAAATGATGACAATGTTAGATTTGAGGTGTATGTTAGCAGTTAAGATGTGACTTAACTTACAGTTTTTGACCTTGCGGAAATAGGTCAATGTCAGTCATATTCATAGACTTATCCTGGGGCCATTGCTATTTATTATCTATATAAATGACCTGATATCTGTTTCAAATGTCTTGAAAATTATATTATTCGCAGATGATACAAGTACAATGTTATCTCATCATAATCCTGCTGCACTTTTTCAAATGATGTCTGAAGAATTGTTGTTATTATATAATTGGCTTTCCAGTAATAAGCTCTCTTTAAATGTAACAAAAACGAAATTTATGCTTATCAAACCTAACTGTAGAACTAATAGTTCTTTCAATCCAGTATTATCTATTATGGGGCACGATATAGAAAAGGTTGACAAGTTTAAATTTCTTGGAGTTTATTTGAGTGAAAAACTAACCTGGACGAAACACATCAACGAAATATGTAAAAAGGTATCACGAAATTTGGGTTTGATAAATACAATTAAACATAGCCTCAATAAGAAAACTTTATATCTACTTTATTACTCGCTTATTTTCCCCTATCTTTCATATTGTAATATTGTTTGGGGCAACACCTTTTCCACGCACCTCAAGTCTCTTATTACCCTTCAAAAACGAGCAATAAGAATTATATCTCTCGTACATCCTCTAGAACATACTGCTCCGTTATTTTCCAGACTTAAAATATTGCCTCTGTTAGTTTTGAATCAGTATCTTATTTTGCAACTGTCTCATAAATTTATCCATCATAGATCACTTCTACCATCAATGTTTAATAATTACTTGACAAGATTAAGTGATATACACCAGTATCCCACAAGAGGTTCTGCTACGAAATTATATCGCTATCCATTTCGGACTTGTCTTTCTCTACACACAGCTAAAATTAAGGCTCCTAGGGAATGGAATAAATTGCCCTCCCATCTACAAATTTGCATATCAATTTCTCATTTTAAATACCTTCTTAAAGCCTTTCTACTAGCATCATAACCATTGCACATATTAGCCATATCTAATATAATAATGAGTAAATACATAGTCCAATATCATATTAATCCTTTATTCACTTTCTACCAGTATGCTTTGTTTATAAGACTTTGTAATTCGTTGCCTCACACAAACATCTTAGAGATTGAATCAATGCATCTTTTCTGTTTATTTTTTGGGATATAACAAGCCCTTTGGGGTTTTCTCCCGCCACCCTAATATTTACGGAACTCATACTATGTGATATATTGTAACTTCTGCTTTTTTCTTCATATATGTTGTATTTTGGATGGTGAATAAATGATACCAATACCAATACCAAAAAACTTCAGGTCCATCATCAGTTGCATATGTGGTATCAATTTAGAATGCCTAGCTATATTTCATGTTACATCATAATATACAGTATATAACCTGAGAAAATAGATTCAGTCAAAATAGGCTTCTAGTCAGTCACCAATTGCACAAGTATTATGAATTTGGAGAGCCTATCTTCCCTCCTTTAAAAATTATTGCTAATGCTAAATTTGACCTCGATAAAACAGGTGAAGGTCTGTCAATTTCATTAGGCTTCTGAGCCATCACCAGCTGCATATGTGGTATGACAAGAAAGATGGGCAAACAGAGAGACAGACAGACAGATGACACGGAAAATTCAGTTCAGTTTGGGGCATCATTACATATTATCTTCAAAGTCTAAATATTCTGTCAAAATGCAGAAGAACACACCATTTTACTTCAATTGTAGAGAAGAAAAGCAACTCCGAGTAGGAGCACTTATTTATTCTGTATATTTTGCTATTAGTTATAGCATCTTCAGCAGTGAACATACAAGGCATAATGTGATCTTAGCCACTACGCATTTATGAATAGGTAAGCCAGTAAATTATATCAGGTTGGACAGATATTAAAATGCCGTCATTTTCAGAAATTGATAAATGTTAAGCGATAACCTGACAGTGATCTACAAATGGTGTGATTCAGATGTATATCTTACCATGATTCAGTCATAATATTGTATGTAATATATTTATGTCGACAAGGAATACACATAATTATTTGATAATGTTATTAACTGTATGTTGTTTATGATTAATATGAACTTTTTATTTGCTGGAATCCAGCCATTTGTTCCATATGGGCAATATTCTCATGAGCCATCACCATTCAATATGAATGTGATACATGTACAAGTCCATGGTCATTGATACAGTATGGTGAAGGTGACCTGTAACACCAGTATACAAAATTATATCGAGCGCATTGAATCCTCACCACATGATGCTGATGCAGATCAGAACGGAGTGTCGGTAAAATCAGGTGTGTTTTGTAGAGTATTCTCTAAATGATGATGCTATACTGTACACATACAAAATATGAAGTGTTGATGTGTCGTGCCTATAGCACAAAATCACAAAAAATATTGGTACAACTAGGCACACAGGGTCTCATTTCTGCCGCTAACGTGTTGATTTGGGTGGGGGCATCCTCTCAGGGGGAGGTGGGGTTGGGAAGGGGCCTAATGTCTCAAGCATTATTCAAGGTTTTCCATCAATATAATCTATTCCATGCCCCAATATCTCAAGCACGTGAAATCAGACAAAACTTATGTGCGGGGAATGTGACTTCCACATCCCTGGCTGAACATGCTAGTGGGGAACCCTCAATCCCAGGTTAATTACCATTGGTGGAGTTGACGTCCAACAAATGCAAAATTGAGCTTGGCATCCGGCCCTATGTTATTCAGCGATGTATTCCCCTACGGACCCTGTTGCCTCGACGGAGGTCTTTGCGTTCATCCAGCGCTTGTTAGTATGAAAGACTCATTGGACCAAAAAGATCTTCCAGCAGTGGGGATATAATGTTACCACATAACACCAGGTTAAATGGCGTTTTGGTCCAAGGGGTCCTTCGCGTCTAAATGCGTGTCTGAAGAACTCGATTTAGACCCCTTTTTCACGAAATAGCACAAGCTGTGGATTTCAGTTTCATGTGATAACAATAATAATAACGCAATCGCACTGAAACTTTCATATATTGTGTTCTTATATTTTCTCTTGCCGTTACATTAAAACATGACTATTTCTAGGACATTTTATTTTTTCGATTTCAACCGCACCACGTATAGGCCAAAATCCCGCCTTATCGTACCATCACCTTTGCCTGAATTTCAGGGATAATCCTCTCATTCAGGGATCTGTTTCCTGAAATTCAGGAAGTTATCCATGGATTTCAGGTAAAATTCCTGAAATTGAGTTGTGGATGTGCAGCCTGATCTATTCAGGTTTATTCCCTGCTCTCTAAAAAAAAGTTGAGTGAAATTTCACTCAATTCATCCCACTCAATACTTGAGTGAGATTTTCATTCAACTTTAGAGTTACTTTTCACTCAACTTGAGTTAAATGCACTCAACTTGAGTGACATTCACTCAAGAATAAGAGTGGAAATTCATCCCACTCAAATTGAGTGAACTTGAGTGGTTTTAACTCAAGTTGAGTGAAAAGTAACTCAAGTTTGACTGAACAGGTACATTTCACTCAAACTTGAGTGGAACAGTTCACTCAAGTTTTTTTTAGAGAGTGAATACTTCTGAGTGTGTACGTCCGAGAATGTACCGTATTCTCGGGTCTGAATGTGAGGTGTCGAGGGAAGCATTCCTGTAAAGTCATATGGTTGTTTTTCCCACCTCTTGCATATCGCTCCAATCTATAGCCCTTCTAGGAGTATCGATGCGGTCTTGTCGCCCAGCGTTTTTACACAGTCCACGCGATGCAGCGGACTGGATTGGCGTCACAATGCCGTTGCGCAGCTCCGTCCCCAGAATATTCGGCATAGGTTTTATGAAGAGGCGAGTAGAAGAGAAAGCTTCAAATCAGATTGACCTACTTTCATTTCAGTAATTTCCGGTCATTTCCAGATATCGTGACCGGAAATTAATTATATGTAAGTAGGTAAATATGACTCAATTTACGCTTTCTCATGACGCCATCAATGAGCGCTGGACATTTTCCTACCTATCAATTCGGCGGCCAGCAAGGCTCATCGATATATGGACATTTCCGTGAACCAATGTCTTATAAATAGTTGAAATGAAATAACAAAAACATGATGTTTGATATGAAATTAGGGTGATACATCATGAAAGTGTGTGTAGGGTAGTGAGTTATACGATATACGTACACTCTTCATTATTACATGGATACACTGTAAAGACCCGTTAGTATTATTATATGGCTTAAGCCTTCACGAGGTGCACCCATTCGCAACTTCTCGGGGATCTCCGGTTTGAGATGTCCCTCGAAGGCCATTGACGCCATATTGGACTAGAGCGTGGTCACGTGTGTTTCGGTGTCAGGGAACTGTCAGTGACATCACGGGAATTATATCTTGCCAATACGTGGCGTGTGTACCATTTAAACTGATGGTTTTCTATTGAAACGTGCTTCGAATGAAAAGAATAAACAGTTTTTAGAATATCTGACGTAAATCAGAGACTCGCAGGGAAATATTTGCTGGTCGGGGATTAAGGCTTCCGCGAGAGTGATTGGGCTTCGGAGCCACGTCACATCTGGAGATTCATAGGAAATTCATGTTGTCGTCCCCCGAGCGTAGAATCAGTCCCCTTCGTAGATTTCCGCTCGGGAGTTCTGAATGGAGGTGCACCGTCTTGCTCCGCCGTCGTTCGGTTTTTAGGACGCGTTCCAAAATGTAGTCTAATCTGGCGCTCTTCTCACCACCGGTTGTAATTCCTTCTCATAAAAAATCCCGTCCAGCGGCTCACCTTGAAGGTCTTCCAATTCATACACCCGCGGTTTGCGGGGTGCCCATCGCTCCAGTTGGGGAGGTAACTCTTCTCGAAATTGCTCTTGACTTTATTGATCCGTTAACACCTCCTTCAGACGTGGGCGTGGTTGGGTACAAGATACGACTGACTTGGGCTTCGTTGCGCTTGGTAACGTCGATGTAGGCTGAATACTCCGGTGATACGCTCGATTGTAACCTTCAACCACAGGACATCGATATACCCCCTTGTATTCTTATAGGAGAAGTATTTGTCCATGTGGCATTGAAACGTCCTGTTGAACCTTTCCACAATGCAAGCCTTGGTCTCGTTGAACGTTTGAAAGAAGAACACCTCGGCTTTCAGAAACAGTTGAGGAATTCCGTGTTGCCTTCGTCGGTTTGCAAATACAAGGGTTTACGACCCATCTTGAAGATACGCTTGAACGCAGCCGCGAGATTATCTCGTTTTGCTCCGGACTCGCGCATAATTCGTCAGGATATCAGTGCACGTCAAGACGAGTTTGGCGAAGGCACGCTCGCCAATGGGCATCTGTACCCCCAACGATAACCCGATTCTGTGTTAAATGTCGACGGCCGGACTGTCGAGACTGTACTACAGCGTATCCATGATGATGACTGATGAAGGACCCGGGCTCTATCGTATATCTATAACGGGAATATCTTGCGCTGGGACCAAAGTTCCTTTCGTGACTCTTTCACTGGCTTCTGCCAACATATCGTCCATGCAGGGTAACATGCACTGTATCCCCATTTAGCCGAGACGTTTGAGTAAAGAAGGGACCGCGTCAGATGTACAAACCATGACACAAGTGAATGAAATTGCCCTCCAGTTCACCAGACACCCTTTTAAATTTGATCCAACTCTCCAGGGACAGAGGAATGTGAGCCATGTAGGATCCGTATCATCACAGATATCTCCCTCTTGAATGATAGCGACCGTCGGGGTGAGAGGGTGGGGGGGGGGGGAGGCTGAGTGTGTGCGGGTGAATGAAAGACAATGTGACCGTCCCTCGTAATTATAGGGAGGAAAAGTTCGTGAAAGTTCGTTGTATTTCAATCAGATCGGGTTGTCGATCTGTTTAGCCACGTAACGTCGTGTTGGTTGTCATCTCCATCTGCCAATTGGTGTTCGGGCGTTGTTAACGGGCCCATTCCCCATCCTCGCGAGTCAGTGTATGAAGTGAGTGAGTCAGTGAGTAGGCTTTAACGTCGTTAAGTCAGTACAGCACCCGGTCACCCATCCAAGTATATCCGTGCTCAACGTTGCTTAACTTCGGTAATCTGACGAGAACCGGTGTGCCCAACGTGATACGCCGTACCAGAGTTCTTCGGCATCGTTTTCCATTTAGTTAATGTTGTGTTTAATTTAGAGTAAGTGAGTACTACAACTTTGACAAACGCAAGCTTGAGTGAATTTGGAAGGCCATGGATGGCCCCAGTGTACGAGTTGTCACAGCTACACAGCTCACCAAATACCAATATACGAGTTGTCAGAGCATTTCCATCATAGCTCTCTAGATTTGTATCTATTACCGCTTATGCCGATGCTAGGGGCCGTGTGGTCATGTCATCCAAGTTGCCAGATGAACAGGTACAATAAAAGCGTACCTGAGATACAACACATATCACGAATCGTTAGATTCTTGGTATGTGCTTTAGAATAGGTTAACCAGAAGACTATACTGTGAAGTCATGCGTCTCTGTCAGTATGTCGACACCTCTTCCCACTTCCCTTATATGCGTTGTAATGATCGCCCTGTGCTCGAAAAGTGGGGATAGTACTAACAAATTCTGCTGCATCGCAAAAGTCCTATACCTCGGCATCCTCCATGGTAAAACCTGCGCCACTGAGACCAACAAGGGGGGTTTCATGCCGTCCAACACCATATGCGACAAATCATTACATTCGTACATCCAGCAGAGGAGCGAAAAGTCCTGGAGGGTGGCATGACCAGGGTATATTTGGATATCTGAACCACAGCATGCAGAGAATGTTCTTGCTGTCGAACAGTAGTGTATATATCATCATTATTGTAAGTCCAAGTATGTACCTTATTGTGGTTAAAAAACACAAGTCATGGTGTTTGAGACCTCATTTATTATTAATTGGAGAACAACAACCTAAAGCAAGACGGAAGCTTGAATATTGGAATGGTATTCAATAAATTGTACACCAGAACATCCCAGTCTTCAGCCTGGGGTGGTCTGCACGATGGTTAGCATGAAGGGTCCACGGCAACGACGGAGTAGATAAAACCGGCAGTATTGTCCACACAAGCAACTGTGAGGGCCTCTTAATCGTTGGATGTTTCACCACCAGCTCTCCACCCTATCACTCATCCAGGTCATTAAGTCTGGTTGTATCAGTTGCAAGCCGTAAATGTCAAAGTAGTCGCCCTGGTCGTACACGGCAACCCAATGTTGACCGGGTCGATTACTCGAATTGAGGACATACGCGACGAAGGTTTCAAAACAACGTTTATACCCATCTATTTTGAAGCCCAGTGATGGTAGAGCTCCTCCTTAAAGCGGAGGTAGGTCTTCCCACTTCTCTGTGCTAGGAAATAAGACATACAAGTCGGTTGAAATGCCCATAGTTGCAGGCTCTTCCATACGACAATTTAATGCATTCAACACCAGGTTTTCAACCACCTTATTCATAGCCTCATTAAGATAATGTTACACAGCCTCGAAGACGAACCAATCATGGTGGCAATGACCGAGATGGTTGGTAGGACAGGCTTGACTATGATTTGTTCGATTTCTGTAGTTCGTAAGTCTGATTGCTTCACTATAACTTTTGAGGAAGATGGCGCGCAAATAGGCATCCATGATTTCAGTCCTGTTAATGATACCCGTCACGTCTTAAAAGCCATTCCAGTCAACCATATTCACGGTGAATCCATGCTTTGTGGGGTACCACTTCTTGCCTTCGCCCCAAGTCATCCAGCGGCGTATGTGGATACAATCGCTCACCTCTCAGTGATTCATGAAAACGTCATCACATAAGTGGATAGGTTCGTTCATCGAGATGTGGTCACCAATGGTATCATCAATGACATCAAAGTCAGCCTAGAGGTTTGAACAGCATTCCTGCATTAGATCATTCTTCAGTCCTGTAGAACAACTTTCTGACATGTCCAGGCCCAGTTCAATCAGGTTTACACATTCCTTGTTGACTTTCAAGAGCAGCTTCGGTGACCCGTCAAACCCAAAATGTCCATGCGCGGCTTGATGCACATTCTGATAGATATATTCGCGCTCTTGGTCCGCCACGTGTCACGAGCAACCAACACCTGCATGTAGCCATGGTAACAAACCACCACTCCGTGAACATCATAAGTCACAGAACATGTATACACTCAAAATGTTAGGTTCTCAAGATTAGATACGAACTGATCGAATGCGTCTGGCAATCACACTCGATCCACCATGCAAAGAAATGCGTGTGGTGATTATTACAGTGTTGCACATCCAATATTGGATATCTGAACCGGCACGGGGAAAATGTGCGTGGAAACGATTTGGTAGTTTAGCTTATATGGACGCTTGCGGGAGTGTCGCAGGCCAGGTGTTTACAATCGTTACAATGTTCCACATCAGGTCGTCACATGCGTTACAATGTTGCACTGGTCAATGCAAGCCAACGGGCATTGGTGGGAACGTTTTGGGGGTAGAGAATGACCATCCCTGGCCGAATGGGTCGTGTGGAGTGTCACTCGAAGCACTCGTGGGGGAGCGTCCGACTGGGTTGGTGTGTTGTGGCAGTGCCGGAGCATTTGAGATGGACCATACTTGGTTCACATAGGGTACGGATAGTATCATATTAAAGCTCTTCCGACTGGGTTGGTGTGTTGTGGCAGTGCCGGAGCATTTGAGATGGACCATACTTGGTTCACATAGGGTACGGATAGTATCATATTAAAGCTCTTCCGACTGGGTTGGTGTGTTGTGGCAGTGCCGGAGCATTTGAGATGGACCATACTTGGTTCACATAGGGTACGGATAGTATCATATTGAAGCTCTTATCCGGTAAAACCAGACTGGTGGTGCTACGCGTATGTGCACTGGGGAGTATTGCAAAAAGCATATTTAAATTCTTAGTAGTAGAGCAAGTAGAGACGCAGTATATTTGCCCTGTGACCTTTGTGGATAGTTTTACAGTGAAGCTTTAAAACCATATCTTAACGCCTTATCCTAATACCTCAACATCCTAGCATAAGTTTTTTTTACCTTTTCCGAGAGATCGTACCATGCTATAATACCAATGTGTCGACAATGTACATGTATTAATTCGTTCACACCATGGAATATAACATGTTGAGACTTGCTGGTCCCCTAAGACGTCATGCTATGCCCGTCATTGTACAGGGTTTTACTGGGAAAATACCGTTTTGTATGTCGGGGTAAACTTATCAGGGAATTTTCTGGGGAAAATACCCTGTTCTTTTGATAGATCATGTTGGGTAGAGCCAGACCTGGGATGAAACCCCTATATGCATCAACGTGCAGTAGAGAAAGGGCACTTTCGGAGGTGCTAAGCCCAGGCACTTCACGGTTATTTGCATAGCAATACATGCAGCGACAGAAGGGAATCCCCATACAATGCCTTGACGCCATGATGCAGACAGATGAGAGAAAGAAAGATCAACATGTCTCCACATAGTTTATTCTCCCCAACATCACATCTTATGGTCTTGTTGAATCAGAAGCCACCATTTGGTGCTGCATCTATCATATTCGTTCTTGTCCATTAGATGTATTCTCGGCTGCTCTTGTCCAATCAGAAACCGCCATTCGGTGTGATGTCAACCTTTGGCCATGTTCGTTTGATCTGTTTGTTCTAGTCATCGGGCAGGCCAGGATACTGTAACATGTCCTGGAACAGCTGTTTGCGCATTTTTATCAGATTTTGCAAGGCCTCGGTGGGTGGATTCTCTTTCAGGTGACGCTTCGTCTTCATGATGGGCCTGTGCGTTGGGATGACTTTCATTTCAAGCAATAGCAGGCTTTTCGGTACATAGATCGTCATGGTTGTTTTCCTGATGCAGGGGCGCATTTGGATGTACGCCTGTTGTTAGTTATCCTGTTCGGCGTCCTTGATCGCTGCAGCGATCCCGAAAGGTAGGTTCTTCCTCACTCAGGAGTCCCTGGGATATAGGCGGACTGAGGTCAAGCTCTCCTTATCAGTAGATAGACTCTCAGCAGTCTCCGTTTCGGTATCAGTCGACGGACTCTCAGAATCAGCTTAATGCCATCACAATGCCTAAACGCGCTATCTTAATATACATTAATACCCTAGCTTTATGCCCTATTGTAATTCCTTAATGCATTATCAACCGTCCATTCACATGCACATGTTTGGACCATTGGCCCCTCATCTTTGATGAAAGTGACATCATCAAAGGTGGCAGTATAAATTTGGACAATGTAGATATCCTTCATGAAATATTGTATTAAATAGAATCTGACCTAGATAAAATAGGTCAAGGTCAGTCATCTTCAGCACACCTCTGGACCATCATCAGGTGTATACATTGTACTGATTTGGAAAGCCTAGCTGTATTTCTTCATGTTATATCATAACAAACACAATAAACCTTGAAAAAAATAGGTCAAGGTCAGTCAACTGAGGTAGGCTTCTTGTCAATCAGCAGTTGCACATGTAATATGAGTTTGACCCTACCTTTATTCCTTCAAAAAATATAGCAAATACTAGAATTTGACCTTGATGATATAGGTCAACTTCTGTCATTTTCAATAGGCTTCTGGCCATTCACCAGATGCATATGTGGTATGAATTTACAATGACTGACTATAATCCTTCTTGAGATCTCATGTTCACAAGAAAGATGGACAGACAGACTAACACTGACAAACAGAAATATGTAACCGTCCATGACAATACCCTTAAGGCAAAATTTGCACAAGAGGTAAAAAAGAACCAGCTTAGATCCACAGTCCTAGTCAATGAGTATTAATTTCTAACTCAATAATCGTCATATAATTGGATCATGCAACTTTTTGTAGCAAAAACAAATATCATAGACTTGAGTCACAAATAAGATTTTTTATTTCTTTTTGACAAAAACACAAGAGACGGACAAACTATTCAAATTGGCTTGGCAAAAAACATTGAAAATACATGTACCTCCACAACTGAACAGAAGACAAAATGATCATGGAATCCTACAGTGATAGAAATACAACCTATTTCAGATGGAAGGTGCATGATCATGTGATCGAGTTGTTGAAGGTAATAAAAATTTATTTTCACAGACTTTTTTCTTGTAGAATGCAATAATGGGTGCTAGGCAGTATACCCATGTCAGTAAGGTTGGTTTTTATTTCGTAAAAAATGTGTATCTCTCAGAGATATGATGGCATGTACTAAAGCTTACCCCCAATCATCTGCTGGGTTGACAGACGTGTTCATTGGATAATTATATTGGTTTTATTCGAGTGGAGGTGTTGGGGGGGAGAGAGGAATAATTGGCAAAATATTTAATTCTTGCTTAATGCCCATAATACTAGTGTTGAGTCAACATGGCCCCTTTATTTGGCACAGTTTCATCCAGATGTGGAGGTGGACCTACATAGACTGGAATGACCGAGAAGGACTTAACGTCGTTACCAACAATGTTTCCGTCACATCATGATGCTGCCTACATATGCCAGGACACGCGAGTGCCTACAGTTCCTATCATCCTGAACACTGATCAACCCAGCCACTACAGCACCCGATTGGACTGGAATGATCAAGTTAATGGTAGCACTTTATAGATATATATATACAATTCACAAATATTCAGTATTTTATGTCTCAACAAAATCTGATTGCAATTATGTTCGAGTTTTTAACCGAGTTCTCAAACAATTCACCGAGTTCAAATTCAACTATGTTCTCCTGGATATTGAACATTCTATCCGGCCTTCTACTTTGATAAAAAAAAATCAGTAAATTCAACAAGAAAAGCGCAATGCACTGAAAACTCCTTGACCTTGAGTGTATTCAAATAGAGACATTAAAGTTACATTCTGGTATGGATCACCAAAAAGTGTCATGGTCATCCTGAATAGGAACCTGTAATGTGACCAGATGCATGTGTGTGTGTAATTTACCAAGCCACTATTTGCAATCATTCATGACATCACATTCATGCCATATGATCCAAAAGAAACTGGTTAGTGAAGGTCATTGATCTGGTCTGGAAAAATGGATCAATTTCATTCCTAATTCAGTGAGATTTTAGTTACTGATTGGAGGCCTGTGCGGTACAAATTCAGTGAACATAAGACAGTCATTTGTAAGCAATAATTGATGAGATATGAACACTCTGAACTGGTGACCTGATAAATAGGTCACTGACTCTCAATATACAATGCAACTGACTTATGGACAGTGGTCAGATACAAATTTGTTGAGCCTATGGGTTGTTTAGACATGGTTCTAAAACAAATTTATGAAAGATGGACAAAATATTACCTGAAAAATGAGATAATGGCACTAAATATTCAAGAGGCTTCCGAGTCCAGATCAGATGCACATGTGCTGTAAATTTGGCGGGGCTGGGCACAGTTGGCCTATGTAACATAGGGTGATTTAGAGAAAATGGTCTTGGGCACATGTAGGCCTACTGACATACATGACAAAGACCAAGTTTGACCAAGGAGTACAAGACTGATCTGACATATTACGTAGAATACAAGTACATGTAATTGGCTTCTTCAAGCTAATCTCTCTATGACAATAACTCCATTGATACACTAGAAAATCACGTACACTTTACTTATCAAAGTTGAATTACCAGTAATTGCAATTTATAAAATAGCAAAATTCAGAAAATGCATAATTTCTTCCTTACACAAATACACAATATTTAGATCACATTTGGTGAACAACAAATTCAACAACTTTATAACAAGTCGTCACATGTGGAGTTAATGCAGGGAAAATCACTTAAACCTGAACAGTTGGTGCTGGTGAATAATAAACAATTTTTTTTTTACCACTATCCCCTCAGAAACCTAAAAATCTTGATCACTTCTGGGCAAAACGTACACAGCAGGGGCTCATAGACGTCACATTTTACAGCTGTTAATAGGCTGTAAAATTCACTAAAAAACTCAATAGAGAAGCCAAGAATCACGGTAAACTTATGAAAGACTCGATTCCAGCAAAGTGCTAAATGTTAACGTATTAGAATATTACACATTAAGGGGGTAAAATTCTAGAAAATCTGAATATTGATTGGACAAAAACTCAATTAAGCGAGAAAACCTGAGAAACTGAATAGTTTGATGTCTATGAACCCCTGCATACGTTAGGAACTGGTGCTGGAGAAACATGACCAAATTCTGTGTGAACGAGTCCTCACACTTTTGTATTTACGAGTACGAGTAACAAAATTCATCTGCTGGCAGCGCTTGGTAATGCCCGTCTAACATCGAGCATAGTGTAATATCCCTTTACATATGGTCAGGTCGCCCCCATTTCTACACAGAGGAGAGATTGATGTGGAGAAGTGCTTACACAGCTCCAGTCTCAGAATTGCTGGCATATTTTCTATGATGATGTGTACACACAAACAATTTTATGTGTATTTCCTCGTACACAGGAACAAATTTCTGTCAAACAATGCGAGTTTTACATAGAGGAGAGATCAACTTATTTTCTATGATGACGTGTACATACAAACAGTTTTATGTGTACATGTATTTCCCCATACACATGAACAAATTTCTGTCAAACAGCGAGTTTGTCAAAGAAAATTTGATCAGGTGTCCCCAGCTTACAAGATAACAAAAATGGACTTCAACCACTTCAACATGGTGATTACATTGATATCTGGTCTAGATGAGACAATTACTCGGGATTCTCTTCCACAAAACACAAATTCACATGATTTTGGATTTCATCTCTTGACTTGCACGTTTGGGGTCATACTGGGATGATTGAAGCAAAAGTTATGATTAAATGTACGACAAATTAAGTACGATTTATCAGCTTCAATGTAAAAGAAATCTGAGATGTTGCATAAGTGGGCCTACAAGTGACAGATCAGAATACTGCTCAGTAACCCGCAGAAAACTCACAACAGAAGTTTCAAATCAATGATTTCGCACTATTCACCCCAGACATGCCAGAAAAAAGTAGACAGAATTTACCCTGCTACTAAACTGTCCACTTCTGAATGATGGAGTGACGGGGGGGGGGGGGTAAATTCCAGCATACTTGAACCATGTACAAATTTTGAGCATGTTACAATTTACATACAACACTGTTGTTCCCAGCCAATCAACTCATGCCATTTTGCTGACCAATCAACATAGGTGATTCCTGTTACTGGCCAATCAAACCTTTTATTGATCAATGAAAGATCATTACTTTTGATGTAGTTAAGATTTTTAAACAAGTAACACTGATTTGATTGGAGACTTGTACAATATCAACTATCCAATCAGATTATGGCACAGTTAACCAATCAATGGTTAGAACTACCTCACTCGGTTTATCTTCTCCTATTGGTCAAGCCTCCCATCTGAACAATACAATATTTTTCTTTTAATGTAATACACGTAATTGAGTATGGCTTGTGAATGTCCCTGGATAACAAGTAATATGTGCCTATGACTTGATACATTTTATATCAATGTTATAGTCCAGTCTGCTCCGACGCTCACGCCTGGTTTTCTTATTGTTAGCACTTTAGTATTGGCTAAATATGAATATTCCAAATTTTGGACCCTTCCATCTGTAAAGAAAGAATAAAAGTAGATAAATTAACAACAACTTAAATATCGACCATTCTTATGGGAACTCTTCAAGAACTTATAATAAACCATTTTTCTTTTAACAAGATCAATTAACAAGGGTAGAATACACACTGAAAATTTCATTGTTTCTGTGTTTAACATCAGAGAAGTATTGATAAATGTTATTTGACAGCATTTTTCTTCCATCAAATAACTTTTTCGATACTTCTCTGATGTTGAACACAAAAACAATAAAGTTTTCAGTGTGTATTCTACCTTTGTTAATTGATCTCACCCATGCAAACAGGTTTGCACTATAATGCAAGACAATACCAACTTGTCACAATAGCAGCAACAGGTGCATTGAAGCAGGGTCACCAAGTGAGTTCGGTTTGTTCTCCCTTATCTTTTTAACATGGTTGGGGTTTTTAACTATTGATAGCTGGTGTAAATATGATAGATATGGATAAAATTTTCATACTATTCCAAGCAAGGACCATTAAGCTTACATAAGCTAATTTTGGCAACTTCAGGTCGAAAACAATCCAGTTATCATTGATTAAAGGTATTTTCTAGGTTAAAGAGTTAGCAAACCAAACAACATGTGGTCAGCCACTCGTCAGTGCGCCGCCCACTGCTATCAGGGTAAGATAGTGTTGTCCAAGGATTGAATCGAATTATAGTGCAGTCAGGATTAAAGTAAATAAACTTCGAAAGTCTATGGTAATTATAATGCAAGGCTTATTGAAAAGATTAATTTTGTGCAGCTAATATTGCCTATTTTGACAATTTCGTAAAAGCTGACCTTAACACCCAACCCAATTTTTTGATGCTCCAAAATTAAGCCAAGAAGTGAAGTACGAGGAAAATGAAAGTATAAGTATTTATACACATTCAAAGATGATACCCAGTCCTATAAGTAAGTTACAGGACAGTAAACTCTGAGAAAAGTAACTTTGCAGTTCTGTATGCCAATGTCAGCTAGTTCACTATGGATCAGCCATTATTGAAGCATTGGTATGGTACAGAGAGAGTTAAATATAATAACATAAACTTACCTGGAAGGGATATTTCTATTTTTGTTGGTAGTTTTTGTAAACCTACAATGATGACTCTCTCAAGCCAGGAATTTGTTTGATATATGCCAATATTATCACCTTTCCTGGAAACAAAAATACAACATATTACAAACACAAGCTAGGTCCAGTGACGTCACACTGCCTTAATACATATATTTCAAACTGTGTATACACTTTCCAATGCTTGATTCAAGCTTAAAGGGGAATGTTATCACAATTTTTGAAAGGCTAAAACCGATAAAAAACAGTTCCCTGTGGCCTGTCTTATTTTTTAGATTTTTTTCCAAAATTTTAGCGATGACGCAGTATCCTGAAATACGGCTCCAAAGTGCCTGATTTTTACCCCCAGTAAATCCGCCCGGTGATTACCCTGTGACGTCACACAGTGAAGCGGCCAGAGTCAAACATGGCGGATAACACAGACAGCGGCACAAGCTCTATTCATTTAAAATCTACAAATAATTTTCTATTGTAAGAGCATACTATGTAGTTACATGTATTTACGCCTTTATTTTTATATGTGTGTGTTTATTGGCATTGTATGGTTTATTGTTGTTCATTTCTTACGGGACGGACCGATTGTTATACCGTGGCAGGCCGGCTTATTTACATTGCTTACTTGCTTAATTTTATTATGTGTTCGTCAATTATTGTCAGCGATTTGATGTTAAAACAGGAGCTAATCCATACCTGTGGATAAGTCCTCTCAAATGAAAACAAAGTTTCAATTCCAAAGGAAGCTATTTGATGTTAAAACAATAACTAACTCACCTGTGGAGAAGCCCAGTTTATTTCTTTTGGACACCCTATTGCTGAACGCGCGACGTTAACCCTTAATTCTTTCACTCTCCCTTTTGGACACACTCCCATAAAAAATTGTTTGCTTCACACCTTTGCGTTAGTTTCAGTTATTCTTCCAGGTGATCAATTTCAATTTATTTTATCAAAAGAACGTACAATGTATGTGCTCACATGGAGATACAAAAGGACACCAAATAATCAGGATAAGCTGGTGCCAGAAGTGAATTTCCGATATACTTGAATAAGTTGATTAAAAGGCCTTGGGTCTTAAGTACATTGATTATTACAGTTCATTTAATAGCTGTAAGACGTAGGATTCAGGATTGGCTGGTTGATCACCCCGTGGGACTGATCCAAAATTTCAAGAGTGGAAGATTAAAATCTATGGTCCACTGCGGTGTGGGCCAAAACACCCAGGGGGTTTTACAGTGCTTGTCTGCGGGACCAGTTTGTCGCTTGCCGAGTCCACGAGGTCGGTCGTCCCTGTATAACCCACGCACTCCGGCAGATTGCGGGGTTGACTGTTTTCTCTTTCTGATAAAGATTTATTTGTCTCGATCTTGGGAATAGCATCTTCTTTCATTATAGGGGGATATCCACACATTCTTGCCATCTCTGTTGTTGCATATAGCTATCGTCAGTGAAGTGAGCGGAACTATGCGAGACCATTTCGTCGGCTTTCCCCACACTCTCGTGTTCTGCACAATTTCGTCGATACCATTTCGTCGGATTTCTTCCCGATTTTTCGTCGTTTGGCCTCGGGTGCAACTTGAATCCATCTCCATTCGTGTTGCTACACCCCCCAACAACACACCGACGAGGTATGATGCCTCCAAAGTACGAGAATACAGTCGAAAAATCGAAAAATATTGGAGCAGATTTGACTTGTTTACGTATGCTAATGCTAATCCCATGGCGGACTGGTTCACTCTGTGACGTCATGGGTCAAAGGTCACCGCTTTGACAGGCTCGTGGTAGGAACGCGTTTAAATCGCCAAATTTACCGTTTTAAAGTTCGAAGATCGGGGGAAAAACTATATAGTCGATTTTTTACCGTATCAAGGTATATATTAACGTTTACATAGGTCCGGTGATAACATTCCCCTTTAAGGTGTGTATACTTGAGTTTCAACACAGACTCACTGTTCCAATGTGCATGTAGTTAGTTACAATGTCCTTCTGCTTTTTTATGTCTGTCTCCATTTCCTTGGCAACCACTGGCCAGAAGGTGTGCGTTCAGAATTTATAGTCACATTGCATGTAGTTATGAAAGAATTAATCCTGATAAGAGTTCAAGCTATGCTAGATGAGCCCTTAATAAGGTGTTAAGAAGGAAAATGTGCATTCGTGGTGTGCACTAAAAAGCCAACATAGCCAGCTACATGTGACTCCTCTCTGGCTGCTCAATTTCCCTGAGTTTTCCCTGATGTTGGGTATTTTTCTCAAATTCCTTTAGTTTTCCCCGACTGGAAAACTTGAGTGACTGGGAACCCTGATTTATATCCTATTATTTTTGCAAATTAATTGAAATTAGCACTGACCTATCCCGCTATCTCTTCACCGTGGCGTAAAGTGGACATCAAAAATTAAACATTTATAGACAATGTTTCTATTTGTTACTAAGTCAAACCTGCTTTAATTAATGCCTTAATCTCCGATTAAATGCACAATCAAACGTAGAAAAACGGAAGTTAAAAGAAAAAAGTTAACTCCCCTAGGAGAGAGTTGTCCGCCCCTAGGAGAGCTCTCCCATTCAATCCAGCGTGGTTACTATAAAGGTCATTGTAAGCCTTATTCCAATCCTCTTTCTCATACCGAGACCAGTAACAGACAAGGCCGCGGTACGAGGGGAAGGAAGGGAGGGCACATTAAATTAAAGCAGGTTTGACTTAGTAACAAATAGAAACATTGTCTATAAATGTTTAATATTTGCTTCCTAAGTCTTAAACCTGCTTTAATTAATGCCTCAGTACCAACATATGGAGGTGGGAACCTCGGACTTGAAGTAGTTCCAAAAGTAGGCTAAGTAACCGCTGGAATAACACAGAAAACATGGGTATAAGCATGAAACAATCAACAATCAAGAATTGAAACCCTGGTCAAGGACGAAAAAGGTTAAAATGTGGATAAGATACAGTTGTACTTATCTTGATTGTCTACATCCATGTAGCTGTGCTCGTGGTGTGGAAGTAATTTCAACCGAGAAAGGACCCCTACCCGCAGGTTGATAGGTCTACTGTGGAAGTAATTTCTACCGAGAAAGGACCCCTACCCGCAGGTTGATAGGTCTACTCGGGAAGCCATCTATACCAAGAAAGGACCCCTACCCGCAGGATGATAGGTCTACTTGGTAAGGCTTATCTGCATGCAGATTCTTGGCTGTTCCTAAGTCCGGGTGAAGCAGATCCAGTCCGTGCCTAGAGGTCGCCAAGCCACACCACTCTCAGTCCACAATCGTCTTACGTCCAACTTGTCTTGAGAGTTGAGCGTAGATGAACGCAGCTGAGATCATGAGAAGGAAGTCAGATTCAACCTGAAAGACACAATCAAAACCGCAGTTAAGGTAAAGATTACACTCACCATGGAGTCCGGCATCTTAGAGAGATGATTTAGTGTCCGACATCTCTTAGAGGATTCAAGGTCGTCCATCTGACTTATTTCCTCCTTCAATATGTGATCGAATCAAATGTGGACTAATAGTATGAATGAGATGAGATGAAACAGCAATTTGCAGATTTGCTGCAATGATACAAAATGCCGCCCCCCCCCTTTTTTTAAAAAAATTTTAGTTGACCACGTGCTGGGCATCTATAAGCGGCCCAAGCGTGGTCCCCTATCTGACTGGATTGACATATCTCTCAGATAGAAATTGGTGAACGTGGAGTTCGTCGTCCAGACAAGACTGGACAATGTCCAGGAGGAGCAGGTTCTTCCATAAATCTCAACAAAAGAAACCTGGCCGGTAAAGCCGAGGGCAATTATGGAGTAGTAATAGAAGATACTAATCTAACCTATCTTTTGAGTGTCTTCCTCCATGTAGCTGGGATGACACAGATAAGGGAATAAACATGAGACAAACGATAAGGAACAAGAAAAACCCTGGACAGAGACGAAAAGGGTAAATCATGGATATGATACAGATATACTTATTCTTGAGTGCCTCCATCCATGTAGCTGTGCTCGTGGTGTGATATGCAAACTCTACCAAGATGTCAGGATCCTCTACCACTCGGGTTGTTAGGTCTTCTTGGTCTTAGAGGGCGCCAAGCCACGCCATTCTCAATCCACCAACGACTTACGTCCAACTTGTCTTGTGAGTTGAGCGTAGGAGACACAGCTGAGATCATCCAGAAGAAAGTCAGTTTCAAGCTGAAAGACACAAGCAAAACCGTAGTTAAGGTAAAGATTAAACTCTCAAAGTGTCAGACCTCTTAGATTGATGATTAGAGAGTCCATGGTCGTCTATCCGACTTATTCCTTCCTTCAAAGACGAAGAGCAAGATGGCTGCCTTGCTGCAATGGTGACAAATTCTGCCCCCCCCCCCTCTCTTCCTGAAAGAACTAACCACGTGCTAGGTAGCCCTTAATGGCCCAAGCGTGGTCACACTATCTGACTGCACTGACATATCACACAGATAGAAATTTGTGAACGTGGAAATTGCTGTCCAGACACAAGACTGGACAATGTCATGGAGGGACAAGTTCTTCCATAAAGGTCATGTGTAGCGTTGGCACGAAACACATTAGAAGAAGCAGAAGACAGTAGTGGGGGCGTCAATAGTATATCTACCTTCTGCCAATTGATAAGACTATTTTATGGTCTTCTTCAACTACGCGGCTTTTTTAAAATATCAAGCCTTGCTGACAGGCGAAGGGACATGATAACCCGAACGAAATCGGTACGAGTAAGTTAGTGGCGGATGGCTCGAACAGGAACTAGCAGAAGATCGTCCACGAGGCCATGTACAAGTCTGACAACGCAGGAATGGAGTACGAACGTTGAGCGCACGGACCTGAACGAACAGACTCATTTTTGGCGATAAATTCAGGAATGGGCCGAAAAAGGAATGCAAGACCAATCCGCTGTCCAGGTCATAGAAGATCTTTCAAGAGCATAAAGTTGAGACACTCTGGACGCCAAAGCAAACGCCGCCACAAAGGCCGTCTTATAAAACACAGCTTTTATAGACGCGGACTCTAAGGGTTCAAAAGGTGGTATAATCAGAGCACACAGAACCACACCGATATCCTATTTCGGTAACAGTTGGCGAATACAACGCGACTGTAATGCGAAGGCGCGAATAAGCGCAGAGATATTATCGTTAAGGCTAATGTTGGTACCAAAAGTAAGACGTAACACCCAGCCAGAGCAGAACGATAGCCTTCCATGGTGCTAATATGAGACTTCCTATCCTGGTGAAGGTGAAGGAGGAAGTCAATTACGAGGGAAATAGAGTCGGGAACGGTATCACGACCTCGGCACCAGGACAAATAATCTGCTGTAGAGACCGAACCCGAACAACGAACGTAGCGAGTAAGGTCCTACATATAATAAACAACCCTAAGGTTGATGACAGAACCATAATGTCAAAATCTAACCATTGGTGTAACGGTCTATACAGGAATAAAGTACTTGATGGAGAAAGTCGGAAAAAACTGTCCCCCAAGTACACCACGAAAACATTGTGTTGTTTAAGCACAATCCAAAGGTAAACGGATCCCAACATAATGTTTGTGTGTAAAAGTCAACATGGTACTGTGTTAATACAACACTGTGCTGAATTCAATAAAAGGCGACTAGTCCGTCATTCACAATCCCGCCGTCGTCCTCAGAGAATATCCACGTCCAAAATCGAAAGACCTATTCCATATAACAGTATTTGACCAAATACTGTTGATTCCAATACAATTTTGAAATTCTGAACTCCAGACTGGAAAACAACAAGGTCTGAACAGAACTCTCTTCGTAGCGTAACGACGAACGTAAGTAAATCACAATGCGAAAAACCCGAGAGGAATTGATACCAGTGGATGGTTGACGCCAAATGAACGGACTTCCCCTCCCGCCGACGACCGACGATAGAGAATCAAAGGAAGTGCCGATGAATGGATATAAAATATGCATCTCGCAAATGAAGAAATGACGTGACAAACGGCGTTATGGCGTACCGGAAAACGTCTAACCGATGTAATAGAACGACGCACAGGTGTATGAGAGACACATGACGGCGTAATGAACATGTCGTCAAGGTGTAATAGGAAAGCGTAATGTGAAAAATGCGAGAAACGTTGTATATGATAAACAACGTAGTGATTTCCTCATTCACAACAACTTAATGTAAATACATGCTCATAATGGAGCAGGAAACAAACTTATAAAAGTACACGACGTAACAGAAGGGCGTTGCAAACAGTAACCCCGAAGTCGAATGTAATAAATTTTCCTTCTCTTTAAACGCAGTAGAGATGAACATATTAAATGTTTGTAGCGTTAATCACCAAATGTAAGCTCAATGAGATAAATGGGATTATGGATCTTTGTGTCAGTGAACATGAAATAATGTGTCAATGAATATGGTTACATTATGACCTCTCCCGATGTAATTTGTCTCCTGTACATGAAATTCAGTACTGGAGTTTTATATGGAGAGAATATTAAACATTTACAACAATGTTACTATCAATAACCAAAAAGTCACACAATCGACATCCAGAACAAAGATTTTTCCAGGAAACCAAAAACAAATCCTTAAAGAATTTTAAATTCCCGAAGAGAGGAAAAACATTTAAAGTCTCTCGCCGGCAGGAAAATGAGGTTATTCAAAAATTTAGAATTTGAAATGACCCAACACGAACAAATTTGTCGAGAAGAGGAAGAACAGTAAGAACATTACTAAAGAGCAGTTTGATGCTCTAGTAGACTGTACCGGTAATACATACTTGGTAGAAAGAAATCATAGAAGACTTCACGACTTACGTGTCATTAGGCCTGCTCCTTGGCCGGACCAATACATTCCCACTCACGCTAGTAAAATTTTAAATTTTCTCATAGGGAAGAAATTAAAATTAGTGCATAAGTCCATCTGAATTATAAGCGTAACACAGTATACAGATGGAACAGCTTGGTGAGAAACAAACAAATCACATGTATAAAACAAAATTGTGTATCAAGGCATAGCACAGTTTCACAATAAACAGTGGGTAATAGGATTACATACTCACGATAACCAACACGTGATCCCTTTGTTGATCGACACACCCTTAATCACATAAAGAGATCAGCAAAGACGCTCATTAAAATGCAACAAACAGTCGTAGCATTGAAGCCCCGTAACATCCATTTATGCTATTATTATAGCATCGTTTAAATAGGGTTGAGATGTGGTTACGTACACAAAAACAACAAACACGTAAACATGAGAGGCAGAATAAAACCTCCGTAAGATCTCTCTTGAAGACAGGATATCAAAATCACATAATAATACTTGATATGACAAGAGATTACCTTCTTGGTAGGACCAAAGAATTGAATGGACGAAGGTGAGACACTATCAAAGTCCGAACAACAACAACAACATGGAACATTGACGGACTGCTTATAAAGATTCGGATTTCCCCGGCGGGGAAAAACGAACCTCCCGCGTCAAACGAGGGTAGTCCTCACAATCCTGGTAATTTATACAACAATTCAATGGATAAAATCATGAAACAACGAAACAAAAACTTGTTCGTTTAAAGTACATCACAATAGGCTCCAAACTGACCGAACAAAACGGAATGTTGGGGGCTAATAAAAGCCACCTCAAACACACCGGGTCGCAACTCAAAGTTTGTGTGAAGATGAATACACACTGGCCTAATGCAGGACTGTGTTATTTGTTAAACATGAGATTTCATAAAGACTTTTAGAAAAACATCGTCAGACGATCATTTCAAGAGAATTTAAAATCTCCGCCAAAACCCAAATATTTAGCGACGTACGTCCAAAGACACTAAACACGTGGCCGACTCAAACGAATCCAACATTCGCCCCAACAAATAGATCGGGCACGGAATTAAATAAACTATGTCCAGATTTAACCGACAACGGAGAAAAATAGACACACGACGTTGTTTATTAGCTTTCTTCTTTTTAGAAGAAACATGTGGTACCGATAGACAGAGGCGAAATAACATGTGGCCAAGAATTCTTTTATCTGACGAAGACAATGGAATGGCCAG
The DNA here is from genome assembly GCA_036873755.1 of Hanleya hanleyi. Taxonomy (NCBI): domain Eukaryota; kingdom Metazoa; phylum Mollusca; class Polyplacophora; order Lepidopleurida; family Hanleyidae; genus Hanleya; species Hanleya hanleyi. The sequence goes on along the minus strand of JAVTVY010034625.1, from coordinate 28,791 downwards.
GCAAGACCGACCTGGTCTTTGTTGAGCGTAACAAAGGAACGGGTTTTGGATCGACCCTAGACAATGAATCTCCGGACCGGGTCAAACTGTCTAGCAACCTAGAATTATCATCGCGTAGGATAGTACCGCTTGGTGGTATACAAACTGACGCGGGAGACACTGGGTCTTGACCAGCTCGGTCAAGATCTTCAATAGACTTCATATCATTGACCAAAGAAATTTCTAAGACCCGTCTGACGATCTCCGACATAGACGGGTCATCACAAGCATGTAAAAGAAAAGCACGACGGGCCTGGACATAATTCCTCCAAGCCGTCGGATCCCATAATACACATTCCGCGCACGTGGACGCACGATAACACAAATCTTTACATGAAAAGCAAGCCGTGTGAGCGTCCAAAGGGGACAAATTTTCCCCGCACGTACGACAAGGAATACAAGTCGGAACTTCAGACATAGTAATACAATAAGTAAGTTCCGAATAAACAACAAACTCAACACTTGATAAAGGATATACCAGCGAGACAACAACAACTAATGTTGTAAAATTGACTCTGAACACTTCCCTAGATGTGCACTGCTCGAGCAAACAGGAGAAAGAGGATTGGAATAAGGCTTACAATGACCTTTATAGTAACCACGCTGGATTGAATGGGAGAGCTCTCCTAGGGGCGGACAACTCTCTCCTAGGGGAGTTAACTTTTTTCTTTTAACTTCCGTTTTTCTACGTTTGATTGTGCATTTAATCGGAGATTAAGGCATTAATTAAAGCAGGTTTAAGACTTAGGAAGCAAATTAGGGTCTTTTTGATTGGCTCAGCTGAATCAGATGCCACACCGGTGGGATATCTTTTGATGTTGCCATGGTCTAGCCAGTGTGGTGCCATATTGTGGGGTAGATCTTTGGATGGTCTTTGATAGAAATCTTGAGCTAAATAGAGACGGCGATGCTATCCCCCTTTAAGACTTGAACTAGCTTAGTACAAATACAGCCTTGATGTCATACTGCTATTAAATATTCATGACATGAGCACACCATACACTAAATTCAATAGAAGCAAGTAAGATCCGCCAGTGATATATACACTTTGGGGGCAGTGATAAGATATTAGTTTATTAAGATTGCAAGTTGTTCATACCTGTTTGTTAACATATACTTTTCAAAAGTGAACTTCCTGAGTAGATACTTGGCAGTTTTATAATGTAGAGTGGTGTAGTCATCCACATATAGATCTCCCTTTGCCCGGTTCTGCAACAACAATGGTCACAACACAATAACAGTATAAGATCATGACATATCTTCTCATAAAACAGCAGCCAGTGGAAATGATAAACATGAAGTTGAAGATATCAGATATATAGCCTATCAGTCTATGATAAAAAGACAAGATTTGGGACTTTTCTTAACAATCAAATCAAGGGGCACAACTCTGCCCTTTACAACACATGACAGAATTTCCAATTTATATTAAAAAGAGACATTCTGAACTGAACAAGGAAGAAAGGAATAATAATTTATCCAGAGCACGGAGGAAATTTATTTTCTCGATGAAAAATTACATAAGAATTATGTCCACCTGAAACCTGATATTTCACATGGTTACATATGAAACCCAAAATGCCTTCGTTGTCAATCAGGAATGCGATTATTCGATTGAATCAGCGTAGTTAGTATGTGCTGATAACCACAGACCTACCTTTTTATCCAGACAGACTATAAGTGTAAAAGGATCAGTAAAAGTTAGAGTTGAAGACCTTCGTATTCTCTCTCTCTTTGGTATGATTGTTCCACCTTTTTGAAAGACTGGTATCTGAAACAAGGAACATTTGCATGTCCAGTGTTAAATCACTCATGTCAAAGTCTGTTGCTTACATTTGAAATCACAGCTTGATTTAGGTAGCTGCTCGTACTGTGCAGATATGTGATGGTGGAAGCTTTCTGAATGTATGGGTAATAGGTTGGGGCAATGTATAGTTGAAGTCATAGATGGTTATCCTATGGACGGGGGGCTTAATGGCTTAATGTCACAATCAAGGTTGTTTCACTCATATGGTGACAGTCAGTTAGTTTGGTTGGTGGAGGAAGCTGGAGTACCCGGAGAGAACCACCGCTCGTCAGCAAGTAACTGACAAACTTTCACACATGGTCCAGCTGGGCTCGAACCCGTGCCGTCCAATGGATGGTTCTGCATATCCACAGGAAAATGTCTGAATCGGGCAAACACCAAATGCTAGTCACCTGGCCATTCTCGACCAATACTCAAGTTTTGAGATGGTGAAAACAGTAGAGCTCTTCATATATAGATGGACAAATAGTTGTCTCATGTGACCTTTGGTAGGGCCAGACTGTCTAGAAAGTGATGAAAAAACTTTCCCATTGTTCATAATTATGAAACTAGTGAGCTAAATTAAGTTTATAAACAAAGAAAAGGGCACACTGGTCCAAATCCAGTATAATTTAGTCACAGAATAGAAACCAGTAATACAGGATCATACATTCTGATATCTCTGACGGACATTCTGGCCCTACCAAAACCTGTGTGTATGGGCTAAATTAACCTCCCCATGCAGAAAATATCTTATTTTTTATTTACATGGGTTGTCGGGTTGAAGGTACACTGTATATCTAAATCTGGTGGTGGTTGGTTACATATTATATTCAATAATATGGGTGGTGGGGGTAAAATTATATTGAAGTACATGGGTGTTGGGGGCCAAAAAAAGTGCCAAAAATAAATGGTGTGTGTGGTGGAGTTGTAGATGGAGTGAAGATGAGTGAACTGTCAAACAAGGCCACACATGTCTGTATTAGGGTGGACAAGAAGGTTCCAGTTTCACAGTTGATGTACCTCTCGAATAACAGGATGTATGATGGTTGACTCACCTTTTCTAATGGTGTATGGATATGTGTGTGCTGTGCACCGGTGAAGCTCTCGTATGTCTCTACATCATACCAGACCTGTAGAGTAACACATTACACAGCGTATATCAGACCATAGTATAGAAATAATGTGTATAGTGCAGGAGCATGTAGTTTAATATAGCATGAACAAGTTCCGACTAAAACATACTATCTTGTAACATACCGGTATGCTAAGATGGTTTTATCTTGTCAATTAGCAAATTAAGCAATTTTAATTAAAAAACACGAAAGAAAAAAAACAAAAACAAATAAAAACCAAAAAAAAAAAACACCAACAACAAAGTCATATTTCATTTCAGTCAAGATATATAACCCCATCCAGGGATATTGATTGATAAAATACCTACATAACCAGAGTAGCAGCTATGATATGCTACCACCAAATCCCATTTGTATTATATAATGTTCATTTACATAAACTTTTTCCCCATCTTTCTTGGACCATTTTCATCAAGTAATGAATTTTGCTTCCAGAATGTTGATAGCTATTGATTCTGGGAATGAACTTGAAACGCTATGTGGGAGACCAGAAAATACAACATTGAAGGCTTTGACAGGCTGTGCATGCTTAACTATAGCCCTTTAAACATACATGTACTGTATTAACTAGAACTTGACCTTGATGAATACATATATGTCAAGATCGATCAACTTACATGGGCTTCGAATTAATCACCAGTTGCATATGTGTTATGAATTTGCAGAGCCTAGATGTAATCCTTCAAAAGTTATCACCAATACTCAAATTTGACCTAGATAAAATAGGTCAGGGTCAGTCATCTTCACTGGGCTTCTGACTCATCGCTAGTTGAATATGCTATATGAATTTAGACAGCTTGGCTGTAATCACCTCAAGAGATATTGTGTTAACAAGCAGGATGGACAAAGATTGACAGATGAACCAAGCACACAATACCATTTGCCCAAATTTGACAGAGGGGTAAAACCAATAAGCTTAGACCTTATCGCAAGCTCATCGCAATTCACATCGAGTCTGAACTGTACTTACAGCATAAACAATTTTCAATAGTTTAGTGTATTTTCAAAAAAAGTGACGACCTTTGACCTCAAGAGGAATAGGCTTTCTCTTTGACCCATGGGTAAGGTGTAGCCAAGTTTGGTACCAATCCACGACATGGAACTGGAGATACGGCACGGACAAGCAAAACTTAACCGACAGACAGACAGACAGACAATATATGTCCTCGTCTATCGATGGGCTTATTAAAAGGAGTGTTACCTGGTCTGTGCCTGGGAAGTAAACATTAAAGCCTGTAACCCCTGGATCTACCACAGGCTTCACCAACAGTGCATTACCTAAAATTAAGAAAATTATCTCAATTATTGAAAGTGAGTGAGTGAATAGGATTTAACGTCGTTTTCAACATTATTTCCGTCTTATCGTGACAACATGTAACCAGACACCCTCCTTCCACTCTATAAAACACTGAGGACAGCACACAAGACACAGACAGGACACTTACATGGTGCAATAAAGACAAGTGATATTACAGTGCTGGACATCACATTATCAAGTTCCTGTTGTTCCTCAGCAAAATGCATTGACGCAACAGGAACCGGTGCCTACCCACCCACCTGCCAATTATTAAAAGTAGTTTATCAAAAAAACTATTTTAGTTGTTTGTAGTAAAATTAATGATCAAAATATTCAAGTTTACAGGAGGCTGAGGAAGTGCCAATGTAAGATGGGATGAAGTTGAAATGGACTATGTAAAGTTCATTCAGGGTACTGATCTCAGTTGATAGAAACCCAGACCTGAGAGGATGGTCAAATGACTGACCATCCTACTTCATGTCAAGATTTGTACTTGGTGAATATTCCTACGAAGTAGGCTACAGATCGCAGATTATCCGGTAATGAGCGAGTCGGTGAGTCAGTCAGTCCATCCGAATCCTTTCGTCGGCAAAATAAGAAGAACCGTTGACATTAGAACCTTGATTTTTGGCATGAACGTGCATTAGGGCATTATTACCAGCAAGTTCTGAGCTGACCGAATTCTGATGAAAATTTGATTTATAATTATTTTTTTTATTATTTATTGATGGCTCAGCGAGTACTCTATCATGTCCTTGGCTGTATGTTTCACTGTATATATAACACAGTACAAAACCTGGTGGGATATGCCATCCGTAATTGTTTTGAGAGCTAGAGGTCACAGTGTAGCTGGGTCACCCCCAATAGGCCTATAAACAGATCAGAACTAACAGTCTGATAGGCTTCGGATTCGAGAATGCAGTTAATACTGCCATGGTGTAATAATTAAATTGTTCTTAGATGTCAGAGCAGGGGAGACAAAAATAAACAGATCTGTCTGGGAGTTAAAAAAATATCACAACAGATGGTACCGGTATAACATTAAACCATCGACAGTACATATTCTATGGGTTCACATGTTGAGGTCTTTATTAATTTATTACCGTTCCAGGGGACATTTGAACAGCTGCCGTTAACTTGAGACACACACTTTTGCTATATACACACATGTTTTGATTAACTGCTATATTATGGGAAACCAAATTAAACAGATATGTAATTAGTATTAAGAGGCTGTATTTAAGATGCTAAGTACAATCATCAAACTCTACATTCATCAGATTGCCGATACCCAAAATGTGTTGTCTCATATATCTAGATAACAACGTGATGTAGAGATGCTATTTATTCGTCTTTGTACCGGTCATGCTCAGGAGAATGACATTATCATTATCTTGTGCCAAGAAGGTGTTGGTCTTGAGTTGAATTACCGTAAACTACATAAATGCTACCTTTCTACTATAGGACTATATATAAGCATTTGTTGTATTGTTGGGAAAATAATGTGATTCAAAAAGTTGTTTTGGTCCTGGACAAGGGCACTGCAAACCATTAAAGAGATGTAAATGTATTTTCACACGTAAAGCCTCAAATCTACTGAATTTTTTATTATTCACTCTGTTTCCTTTAGTTAAAAAATTGTAAAATTAAATCGGCAATCGTTATTTATTTTTGGAATGAAGGCGCATTAAGCATGTTAAGAGACTGTTACCAACAAGTTCTGAGCTGATCTACTTTTGATGAAAATTTCTGGTGATTTTTGATGAAAATCACTGGTGATTCTGACTTGGGCAGTGCCCATCTTAATATGTTTATTTGTTTATTTAGAAGGAGGTCCCACGGGAACAAGTCCCATTTACAGGTTCCTGTGTAACATGATTATATACAAAGCCAAGTGAACGGAAACAAATAATAAAAAAAGTTGAAATAATATAACACTAACTAGTAATAATAAAATAAAAATCAAGTGACAGGAAACAAATATTAAGAAAGTTGAGATAATATAACACTAAGTAGTAATAATAAAATGGAAATGATGAAAATTGAAATTTAAATGCAATTTGGAATTAAGACAAACCACACAAAAAAGAAAAACAGGATTAAACAAGAAATATATTGCTCAGAATGAGTTTGAGATTGTGAACTATAAATGATATGCACTGTAGGAAAAAAAGAAATTATGAAATGGAAGTAAAACATGCCCTTTTCAGGTTTGATTTAAAACAATATTGTGTTGCTAAAAATGTCAATATTCTCAGAGTATTTAACAATGTCATTAAAACTGTTCATACATCTTATAATCGTAGAGTATTTGTAAACATTAATACGGCTTCGAGGGGGTCTGAAATATTGGGTGTTACGTAAAAGCCGGGATGGGGCATTAAAAGCATAGGCAGGTTTTCAACTGGGGGTGGGGATTTCCAAGAGTTCAGTTCGCGCCGGAGTCCTAATGCCTACCCTACTTCGTAGGTCCTGTGACGTTAGTCACACTGCTCATGTTTGGTACATCTTGTCCAAATTCATCACGATAACTTGTGGTAATGTAGCTGGAAGGACAGCTACAGGCATAAGTATGCTCCAGGCTTATGACCTGGCCATATTATCCACTCGCTCTCATGAGTCATTATACAACGTATATATAGCGATAACATGATTGGTTTACTGTGGCACACATGGTATGTGATATAAGTCATGTCGCATAACTGAGCCAATATACAGCTGGAGATCAATTAAGATGACAACATTTCAGTAGCTAAGAAAATATTGTTCTCGCTCCTCCAGTGAACCTGACTAAAATACTGCACCGTCTGTATTTCATGAATTATGCCTTGCCTCTCAAACGGCATGACCAATATTTCACTATGAGCTCCAAGGTGATGCAATTATGGTTTAACACGCAGGCACACAAAGAGCTTGTGTGTTCGTGCCTTAAACAGCAAATGTGATTGGACATCTAGGAAGAGCCATCAATACTCGACCGGGGGTCCTTTTCAGTGACAGTGTATACTGGAGAGTTAGTATAGGCATCGCTCTCACCTCAGCGACAATGTGAAAATATGTACAGTCTGGGTCCTGCCAAAGAGCCGCCAGCAGAGCTCACTAATGTTCTCTGAGGTCAATCTAGCGAAAACAATGTTGCACATACATGTATTCGGAGTGAAAATATCCCCCACACTGAGAACTTCCCAGTTCCTGACAGAACATGATACTCACCGACAAGATACTGATCATCCATGGCAAAGGTTTCCTTATCCCCTGGGAATTCCACCCAGAGGGGCCTCATTGGAGGCATGCCAGTACGATAACCTAGGTAGAACAGGGTATACCAGTATGGTAAGAGGGCGTAACGGTCCCGGAGAGCATGGCGAATTATCTTCATGTTTTCCTCTGCTAACAGCCAAGGCTCGCGTCGTTTGGTATCGAGATGGGAGTGAGCACGGAAGAATGGTTGATACGCACCAGCCTGCAAAAAGACAATTTCACATATCATGAAAATCAATCATCATTATTCTATACGGGGATTTTTTTTTTTTTTTTTTTTTTCAGCAGAGCTCAGTTGAATTTGAATTGCTGTGAGTTTTAATACATGTAATAGATTATAACAAAGCAGAAGTGATGTGAGTACATGTAAGCAGATAACCATGTCTGAAGGGACCTCCAATTCATACCAGTGTTTTTTTTTTCAGAAACAGTAAAGGCATTTTATTTTAAATATACAAAAATCAAACGCTCATTTAGGGCTAAATAAAATAAATATCAAATTCACAGGCACGGCATTGAACATTTTTATTCATCAAACAATTTTTTTTTTCCAATGTACATGTACTATCAACATAGAGAGCATGTGGTAGTTACCTGATACCATCGTGTCACGAGTTCTGGTTCTGGGTTCCTGAAGAACCCACCAACATCAGCCCCAGAGAGAGTGATACCCACCAGTGAGATGGAGAGTATCATTGGGATGGAAGCCTTGAGGTGACCCCACTCTCCCATATTATCACCAGTCCACACTGCACCTATATGCAGAAGAGAGAAACGTACACGATCATGTAGTTTCAGGCCATTTTTTTCATAATTTCTCAGTTTGAAGATTTTGCAAAATTATATTTTCACGAACAATTAATGCCAACGATTAAACATATATGATTATTTTATTTTTACATGTACTTTAATATTATAAAAATTCCGCAAAATGTGCAAATAATATATGCAAGTGAAATTTTATTCATGTTTTTACAGTATATATTCTCTATGGCAATGTTTAGTGCTACATGTGGTTTAATTGGAAAGTTATACAAAATCTAATTGAATCTCAGGTAAAAAGCTTGAGAGACAATTTTCCAGGGGTTCACAAGTTGGGAACTGACCTATGCAACCATGGGATCAGGGTTCATGTCAAATTCACCTCACCATAAACTTATGCACCGATGGATTTACGCTGATAAACAGCTTGTATCACTGACGTCCCTACTCTCCTTGTTCCTCCCGCTGATTCACATCGCATATTTAGCGCCTCTTGGCCGTAATGGGGCGCTCTGCACAGGCCAACCACCAATGACCAATGGATATCACTCTTACGGAAGAGTCTTGGCAATATAAGTTGTCTCCCTTTTCAAACGTTCATATGTCGTTAACGGCAAAACTAACAATAAATGGACGACAAAACAGCTCTAATTACATTAATTTATGAGTTTAGAGTGAACAGATTTTTGGATAACTTCCTCCATTATTTAGTAAGGTTCGTCAACTGATTGCAAACATTTGTTCACTGATACCTTCAAATAATTAACAAATAAATCCCTGTAAATATTGTTAATATCCCACTGATAAGATCACGCTTTATCGTCATGAGTATATAAGGAGATCAAGCTAAAATGGTAACGTAAAAACGCTGTTCAATTGTTTCAGATTTTGAATTGAATGTGGACTGTGAATAAAGACCGGGAAAAGTTCCTTTGAGAGATGCGGTAAGAGGGCGTGTCACTGTCAAAATATTGGCATGGCTTCCACATTACGTGAGAGTCGTGATCTCACTATCATGAAGGCATGACGTAATTTCGATCACGTGAGGTAGTTAGTTAGCCAATCGTGGTTAGTATGAGGAATCTGGTTATCTCCGAGCTATTACGGCACGGCGATTGGTTAACCAGAAAAAGCGCCCCCTTACGGCCAAGAGGCGCGAACTTGGCGATGTGAATCAGCGGGGGGACAAGGAGATTAGGGACGTCAGTGATACAAGCTGAATAGTATGAGCGTACGATGGATTGTGCTAAACTGAAATGCATCAATAATACTTAGGAGCTGTGTAGGACTTCACTGACCATATCTCTGGGAGCCAGCAAAGAATCCTCTGGTCAGAACAAATGGTCTCAGCTCATCATTAGATCTCTTCAGTAGACCGTCCCATGTTGCCTTGTGCTATGGAGTGGAGATGTATAACAGCTATTATCATACATAGTTAGGACACACAATAATGGCCAGCTATCAAGATGAACTCATATCCAGGGTTTTTTTCAGACGAAAATCCTTTATCGAACTCAATTTCAAAACTTGAAAAACTCAATTTTTTTTGCGCGCCTTTGGCGCGCTAAAAGTACAATAAAACTCAATTTTTCAACTTTTTAGTCGTGTAGTAGATATAAAACTCAATTTTTTATTATTTTAGTAGTACACTCCAAACAATATTTTATTTGATCGCTTTTTCATCGCAGAGAAAAATACAAATGTTAAAAATGGCATAATAATAAACATGAATGTCCATTTTGTTATGCATGTACTTCAGAGTGAGGTATGGAGGTTCACACAAATAAACTACTGAAGTGTAATTGCTAAAGTAAATCCCATGCAACACATGCGGATATATGGAATGGACTGATAAATTACATGAACCAAAACTGACTGAACGGATTGATCATTGAGTCCAAGATCAATAAATATATGAATATCCATGATATGTTAACATTTCTGTATTTATCATACCAGCCATAATTTCCATTGCGACTGCGTTGACAAAGCTACTGTGATCTCAAACTGATAATCTATCATATGCAGTCATTTTACAGACATGTGATGGGGTTTATTTGGGGATAAAAATTGACATAGAGTGCAAGGTGGTTTCCCTCTACGCAACTGCTATCCATACAATTCCTTCTGCGTTCATTCGTATATTTAATTGATTGTAATTCTTCGGGACCGTAACTCGTCGGTGTGTACCTTCCTTTCGTCGAACTGTCAAACGATTGTCACGTTGCCTTGGTAGGGTCAAGGTTGTTTATTAGCCAATCACGGCGCTACAGAGGGCGCTGGTCGGGAGCCCGCGAAAGAGTGCGCTACTTCACACTAATCCTGGTTTCCGAATGCAACAAAGGAGACAACTATTTATTGATGCGGTATCTCTGTCGAAGGAAAATGGCTGCCAATCGCTGTCGAAAGATGTTAAATAAAAATGGAAAGGTAACGATCGAATCTTTTACCCCAAAATTGTTGATGTCTTTCATTATGATTCCAACAACGATCCTGGTTTACGTAAGGTATTCAGACATGATGTCTTTATATCGCCCTGTCTCTGCAATTGACCGCAACGTCGGCCAAAAAAAATTCTTGCCGGCAGACGCAAATTATATATTTCTTCCGACTATTTTTTCACAGAAACTCAGTTTTTTTTTCACAGAAACTCAATTTTTTAGCGCGCCTTTGGCGCGCAAACTATCAACCCCAGAAAATACTCAATTTCCGAGAAAAAAACTCAATTTAAAAAATTCCAAAAACTTAATTTGTAATCGTTTTTCATCGGGGTTACCCCGATGAAAAACTGTCTGAAAAAACCCCTGCATATCACCAATGAACATTTCAGCGGTCTCAATTTGTGCTTGTATTTCTAATACCCTAATGTCTGTCATCCTAGCACACCGTTGCTCTTAAGGGAGGGAAACCCCAGAAACTCCAGGGTCGAGTTGTGCATGGGTTTGGGTTTATGTCTTTCGCAATCGGAGTATAAAGGGGTCGACAATATTTCAAGGGTCCCCAAACTCTGGAAGCCTCCATTTATTGTGTAATTCCGGGGGAGAGGAGGGTTGTTTGAACAGGAACTCCCTTTGACCTCTCCCCAACACAAAACACAAACACCTCATACTAAATTCATCCCCAATACTATTCCAAACATTCAGTTGGGAAATCCCCAATTGTACAATGACATGAGAAGATGTAGATTCAGGAGCACAGACTGTCAGCATACACATGTTATATAGTACAAGTACAGACTGTCAGCATACACATGTTATATAGTACAAGTACAGACTGTCAGCATACACATGTTATATAGTACAAGTACAGACTGTCAGCATACACATGTTATATATAGTACAAGTACAGACTGTCAGCATACACATGTTATATAGTACAAGTACAGACTGTCAGCATACACATGTTATATAGTACAAGTACAGACTGTCAGCATACACATGTTATATAGTACAAGTACAGACTGTCAGCATACACATGTTATATAGTACACACGCGTTTTCCCCAAGCTGTAACCGTGATGGTCCGACATTGGTACCAACATGGTCCAGTACCAATTGGTAAACATATTGTTCACCGCCAATGTAAAGATAGATGTATGGGTGCCAACGATGTACCGATATAAAATGGTACATCATGGTGTGGTAAACATTTGGACCAATATATGGTTTCCTTTTGAAAGCCGCAGTTTTGTATTTCTTATCCCATAATGCAAAGCGTGTTTTCAGTTGTTTCCGGTAACAACAACAACAACAATATTGCGAGGCTGTTGTCGCTGTTGTCCGAAAACAAATGCTTCGCTGGAAGTGGACGTCCGTAGAGGCCTGGGCATCATCATAGAAGTTTTGTGGTTGTTTTTAACTGACAGCAGTGTCTTCCAGATCATCGTCTTCAACCTAAAGGTAATTTCGAGTGTCTAAACGATCCTTTTTCACGGAGGGTCAACTGACACTTTTCAAGATTCAGAACAGAGTTCAATTTCCTCCGTAAGAAAAAAATCGGCCGTACAGACGAACTGTACGCCTATGGGCGAACAAGCTCGGACATATGTGATGGAAGAGCCCATTTTTAAACCATTCAAAATTATGTAACACCGACACACAGCAGATCTCCCCCCCCCCCCCCCCCTTCTCCACACACACATGAGAATAGGGGTCTAAATACTTTACTGTACAGCATTAAAATTTCATCAAATCTCGTCAGGAAAGTATCCTTTAGAGAGCCCAGAAAAACCCAAGTAGCCTGTAGTCCAGACAATGCAGCCCCCCCCCCACCACTGCCTCACACACACACAAGTCACAACAATAGAGGGGATTGCAGTGCTCCAATGCAACAAAGACCAGCGGTGGCGCCCATGGGCTCATTATTCAACGCAATGAGTCCATGCATGGTTACATAATTTTGAATGGCTTCTGCATTCACTATATTTCCAAAAACAGCACAGTTAAAACACTTAAAATAATTGTGGTGTCCATCGCAATAACTTTATTTTGGAAATTTAGAGCATAACAATAGGTTATATAAAAAGGCATTTCCCAAACAATACATTGACGGTCTCCTGTGTGAGAAATAGTCATCTGAAGAGTCGAAGAATGAACAGGCCCGTAGCCAAGGGGGGTTTTCTGGGTTTGGTTCGGAAATTTTATATATTTTTCTAATATAAATGCCCTTTTCAAATGCTGAAGCGAACCCCCTATTCGCCCCTTTTCCCATACATGATACAGCGAACCCCCTGATGTGCCCTTTTGGATCCAAAAAGGACCGAGTGAAGGCGAACCACCCCTCAGTTAATCCTGGCTACGGCCCTGATGAATACTGTCAGATATGCTGCAATTAATCTGGAACGCTGGTTACCGCTATCAATATATGGTATTGTAAGCTTATCAAATGATATAATTTCAAGATCAAACTGAATTTTAAAGATAATGGCCCATGCTTACAAATAAAATTACTGTCGTGCAATGCAAAATGGTCCAAAACATACCAATTGTACATAGACTGTTCTCACTCGAATAAAAACTAAAATAAACATTGTTTCCTGATTGAAATTGACAGAAACTTATTCAAAGTGATTGATACACCAATACATAGAACATTTTTTTTTGCTGTGAGGTTGTTTGTACCAAATGATACACCAAAAATGGAATATTTTAGTAACAGAAAGTTACAGTACCAAAATGGAACAACACAGAAACTTCAAATGCACCATGGGACTTTTTCTAGTGTTATTGTTGCATCACCATGCAGGGTTAGATCCAGATATTTTAACCAGAGTCCTTATTTGAAATAACACTGCCCGTATTTGAAAAAATGCAATTTCCAAGATGTCTTGCAAGAAGTCAGAAAGTCCATAATTTGCCATACATATGATGAAAAATTTGTCCATTGGGATTTTTTGGGCGTATTCTTGCAACACTTAATGTCAGTTTACATTTCATTTCACTTTCTGGCTGTTTCAAGTATGTATTCTGAAATAAAATCATTTGATTTTATGCAAAAATCTGTCATTTGATTTCATACCAGTGTCCTTTTTAAGGACGCTGTGAGACCCAAGATCTAAGCCTGCCATGTAACTTGTTTGATGCATTTTCAATGTAACATCCTATTGCAACATAATGGTGGTAACATCATTGTTGATGTCACACCACCAGATTGCTTCCAGTATGTATGAATGAAAGCAGTCAAAACCTGTCTGTATCAAACCCATATCGCACTCACCACTGCTCACTATGTATAGATTTTTCACCAGTGTAAATGTTCGTCACTTCATGTTTGCCCACCACCATCGTTGATTCGACTAATAAAATATTATCTATGAAAGAGTTGGTTTGCTTGACATAAAATACTAGAGCATTTTGTTGTAATACCATCTATTGATGGAGTAGGCACATGTAATTTCCAGGCATACCTGTCAATCACAGCATTCATCTAGGTCACGATATACGGAGCGGCCTTGTGAGTTGTGTCACACATGCTTCTGATTGGCTGCGGTGCTGAGTGATGCACATGTAGGCAGTATGATATCAGCATCTGGTGCGTGTGCATGTGAGTGAGTGAATACGATTTAACGTTGCTTTCAACTATATTTTGGTCATATCACGACGTTGGGTCCTATTCCTTTTCACACCTGGGAACCCCACGGATAGGGTCCTATTTCTTTTTACATCAGGGAACCCCACAGGTAAGATCCTATTCCTTTTCATACCCAGGAACCCCACGGGTGCCCCAGTTAGTCGCCTCTTACGACAAGCTGTCTGTGGAGCAGAGGCCTATTCTTACCATGACCTGGGGTGTGTCTGTTTGACACTGTAACCTCTGCTTTGGAGAAAACTAGCCAAGGGCTGATAGTGAAGGTGATGACCTGGGATGAATTTGAAAGAAATCAGAACTTCCAACAATGAACATCAGCTTACCCGTCTTAAGACAATATGCATATATCGGCTGAATTACGGTTGGCTGCAGGGTGTGAAACACATGTCGTGGTGAATGTAAACACTGAACTTGCATATCAACTGTTACAAAAAATATCCAAGGTACATAACCTTATAAAGAAGTATGTCACTTCGAAATTTCGACATTATGTTATCATCAGGACTGATAAACAATTTTGAATTTGGGTGTTGTGTGCAGCTGCTACTGATACATGTTCATAAACACATTTATACTGTTCAAGTGAGAGACGATTGATCAAGCAAGTCTTAGCAGTCACAATAGGCAATGTAGTCAAAATAATAGTAAAGTTAACACTTTTAAGGGTAAAATAACCGTCTTTGTCAGGTATGTGTGGAGAGTGGTTTTACAGAAAATTTATATAGATAAAAGAAAAATGTGATCTTATTTTGTTGAATAAAGTGAGTTATTTGGATGCTTTCAGAATATAGGTCATGTGCGCCTTATAACCAGGGCTCCTTTAAATTTCTGGCCAGTGTTTGGCTTGTATTACTGTATTACTTTACAGTTGTTTGTGATAGAGGTTTATAATTGGAACTCATTTGATTAAAAAATGAGTCTGGTAGTTAAAACATAATCGATGTTATGGCCAATTATAGCAGCAGTTCCACTCATATTGCCATTGTTGTGAGACCTGATATGAAGTACTGGGTCCTTGAATGAATACTCTGTATTTAGTGTTTTGTTAACTAGAAGCTAATCCCAATCATTGCTGCATCTTTTAAAGTTGAAATGCAAAGGTTTTTAGAATCTTCTTTTAATATTTTAGATAAGTTGAATAATGATACTAGAAATAACGGGATATCTACTTCGCTTGGTTCAATTTGAAGTATTTTGTCTGACAGAAGCTTTTAAAAAGTTGGCTTCCCAAGCTCAGAGCTGATTGTGATGTCAGGTCAGACCAGCCTCCCGAGGACTGAATGTTACAAGCATGGACATCTGACCAGGTGATCTGATGATGGGATGTCACAAACCAGTGTCAAACAAGGCCAGATAAGCGATGCAGATTTTGTTTTTTAAATCGACCGGGATTGAGATACATGTACCAATTTTGAAGCATTTCTCTAAAGCTACTACTAAAGGAGACCAGTACATAGGCTGATAGTTCCACAATTAACCCAAAGAAGAACATAAAAACAGAACATGAACCCCTTTGCATTTCATCTTTAAGCAGCGAGTCACAGATCTAACAGACATAATGTACAGTTTTATGAATATACACCCATTGTCAGAACACTATAATTCTAATCTGGTCTTCCTTGAGCATGTTGAGATCAGTTAAAGTTAAAACTAAAGTATGTCACTGATACATGTGGCACATTATCACCATATCAAATGCGATATATATTAAAGTCTGATGTTGTCATCCTTTTATTTGACAGGTTGCTCTCTGCTCTGTGGTGTTACAATGCAGTCTAGGAGTTGCTTATTTTGCTGTAGAGAAGAAATTTACACCATAAAGAAAGGAGTTTGGTGGAGTACAGTTCTCAAGTTCTGTCGATTTGACAGAACATTTTGAAATTCTCGGGACAGTCTCCAGGCTGAGAATCACAATTCTCAAATAGTTGGCAGATCAGTCACTTTGTTCACCATCAAGAGGACAACTTTCTGCGAAGAAAAAATATATATCATATCAACATGCAATTAATTCCTCACATATTTACATGCATTATGAGAAGGAAGTCAATGCAACCTCATCTTGTACAAGGTGCTGTAACACCCACTGACTGCACTGTGCAGAAAAAAAGGAGGCGCGCATGCGCATTTGGACTGTATCGATTTTGATCACCACAGGGAGCATATATCTGTATACGAGAATGCGAAATGCATCCAGTATATCTTGTGAAAGAATTAACAAGTTTTATGCTAAATTATCACACAAGAACACATAGTACAATGGCTTGTTTAGCAGTGTCATGCTGAGCCCACTCTGCTCCATTTACAAGTGGACGATGCTGATTGGCCACGAGTGAGCCATCATCCATGTGCACAAAAGCAGCACGCCACAATATTCCCAGTGCAATCAGAGGTTATATCTGACATTAGGAGGTATACAACCTGATGCCATGAGAATGGCATTGGAGAGAAAGAATTAAACTTAATATTGCATTGTCTACATTGGAGGATAGTACACACACATCTTGGAGTGAAATCTAACTTTACGTATTAATTAAAACCAACTAAGTAATACAAGATACCATGTTGTATCCCAGCATGTCTTGAGATTACTTTAATAGACTTTATGAAAGTACAGATTATTTACCTGAAATTTCCAAATAACATTTTGGAGTTGCCGATTTCCAGCTACCAGCACCAAGATCTCCACACTACAAGGCATCATTGACTGACAGGTTAATAGCTGCAATACTTTCTTCGACCTACAAATGGAATAAAACTTTCAAATTGAAACTGTTTGGAAGTAATTGTCCTCATTTGTCTTTATGAGCACCCATTAATTTAATCAATGTACTATAAACTATGAATCACCATCAAAGTCTGCCTTAAATTCTGATCAGTCACTCTAATAAATTGTATCACCACTAAATGTAGGAGACTGCATAAGGGATAGATATGGCAAAAAAAAATAAACTGTTTCTGGTCAGCTTGTGTGTCGTACTGAACTATGGGCAACAACACCTTCAGAGAAGTTATCTCCCTTGACCAAGGCAGGAGTTCTCTAATAATTCCCATTCCAAATCAAATTTAACAAAGAGCCCACATGGCTTCAAAACATGCCCACACATATGACCAAAATTAATTACAATCTCAAATGGGAAAGGCATGTGAAGTTTGGTCATGATCCATATCCTAGAAGTAAGAATGCTTGATTATACATGATCATAACAACTCTATCATGTGATATCAGCATTGGAACAAATTGATGGTTGATCTCCATTGTCTGAGATTAGTGACAGGTCATAGAGAAATCTGAACAAACAGTAGATATGATCAGTATAGTCTAGGATCAGTGACTGGTCCTAGAGAAATCTGAAACCAAAGACATGAAACAGTAGATATGATCTGCATTGTCTGGGCACTGTGACAGGTCCTGGAGAAATCTGAAACCAAAGAGATGTGACAGGTCCTGGAGAAATCTGAAACCAAAGAGATGAAACAGTAGATATGATCTGCATTGTCTGGGCAATGTGACAGGTCATGGAGAAATCTGAAACCAAAGAAATGAAATAGCGGATATGATCTTCATTGTCTGGGATCTGTGACGGGTCATAAAGAAATCTGAAACCAAAGAGATGAAACAGTAGATATGATCTGCATTGTTTGGGCACTGTTGACTGGTCATGAAAAAATCTGAAACCAAAGAGATGAAACAGTAAATGTGATCTGCATTGTTTGGACATTGTGACAGGTCATGGGGAAATCTGAAACCAAAGAGATGAAACAGTAGATATGATCTATATTGTCTGGGCACTGTGACACGTCATGGAGAAATCTGAAACCAAAGAGATGAAACAGTAGATGTATTGACTGGGCAATATGACAGGTCATGGAGAAATTTAAAACCAACAGATGAAACAGTAGATATGATCTGCATTGTCTGGACACTGTTACAGGTCATGGAGAAATCTAAAATCAAACAGATGAAACAGTAGATATGATCTGCATTGTCTGGGATCTGTGACCGGTCCTAGAGTAGAGAAATATGAAACCAAACAGATGAAACAGGAGATAGGATCTGCATTGTCTGGGCACTGTGACAGGTCATGGAGTAATCTGAAACCAAAGAGATGAAACAGTAGAAATGATCTGCATTGGCTGGGTACTGTTGACAGGTAATAGAGGAATCTGAAACTAAAGATATGAAACAGTAAATATGATCTGCATTGTCTGGGATCTAACAGGTCTAACAGAAATCTGAAGCCAAACAGTGGATTTGCATGGTTTGGGATCTGTTAGGGCTTGCCTACATACAACAGATCAGTCCCGATGCCGCCAAAAATGCAGACATATTATTTGATCGCGATTTCTGTGTGTCTGAAGGTCTGTCTGTGTCCAGTCTATTTCTGAGACAGTTTTCCATGTAAGTTGCAATTTTTTGTTAGTGTGTACAAAGGGGGAGATGTGGCACATACAAAACTTGACATCATCGTCAAGTGGTTCATATAAATCAGAAAATGTCATGCCCAAGGTCACAGTGACCCAATACTACAAACTCATTAAAATCAAATCACAATTTTTTTTAAATACATTTGGGGGAGACATGTTTCATGTACCAAAATTGATCTCACGGTCAATGTGGCCCAAAAGCAGGATTGGTTGACAGGAAAACAGTCTTTGTGGTCTACAAGGTCTTGAATAATTCCATTGTGGTAGCTAAACTGCACAAATTAAATTTTCGATTTGTCTTTACCGTTATTTGTTCTGGAGTCTTGTGATCGGTCATACAGAATTATGAAACCAAACAGATGAACAGTAAATAATGAGCTTCATTACTTGGGATCTGTGATAGGTCAAAGAGAAATCTGAAACCAAACTTCAGATATACGATATGCATGGTCTGTGCTCTGGCAGGTTAAAAAGATGTAATCAAACAGGTGAAACCGTAGGGAAGAACTGTATAGTCTGGGATCTGTGACCAGGTCCTAGAGAAAACTGAAACCAAAGAGATGAAACAGTTGATATGATCTACATTATTTTGGCACTGTGACAGGTCATAGGGAAATCTGAAACCAAAGAGATGAAACAGTAGACATGATCTGCATAGTCTGGGATCTGTGACCGGTCCTAGAGTAGAAGAGAAATCTGAAATCAAAGAGATGAAACAGCAGATATAATCTGCATTGTCTGGTCACTGTGACAGGTCATAAATGAATCTGAAATCAAAGAGATGACACAGTAAATATGATCTGCATTGGCTGGGTACTGTGACAGGTATGAGAGGAATCTGAAACCAAAGAATTGAAACAGTAATAGGATCTGCATTGTCTGGGATCTGTGACGGGTCAAACAGAAACCTGAAATCAAAGAGATGACACAGTAAATATGATCTGCATTGGCTTGGTACTGTGACAGGTAATAGAGGAATCTGAAACCAAAGAATTGAAACAGTAATATGATCTGCATTGTCTGGGGTCTGTGACGGGTCAAACAGAAACCTGAAATCAAAGAGATGACACAGTAAATATGATCTGCATTGGCTGGGTACTGTGACAGGTAATAGAGGAATCTGAAACCAAAGAATTGAAACAGTAATATGATCTGCATTGTCCGGAATCTGTAACGGGTCAAACAGAAATCTGAAACCAAACACCAGATAAGATTTGCATGGTCTGAGATCTGTTAGGTCGTGCCTACATGCAAACAGATCAGTGACAATGCCGCCAAAAATGCAGACATATTATTTGATGGCGATTTCCAGGTGTCTGTAGGTTTGTCTGTTTGCATCCAGTCTATTTCTGAGACAGTTTTCTATATAAGTTGCATTTTTTTGTTAGTGGATACATTAGGGGGAGATGTGTCACATAAAAAATTGAAGTCATGTTCAAGTGGTCCATAAAAAATCAGAAAATCTTTGAAAATAGCAGTATCTTGGTGACGATAAATTTGTGGTAGAAAAATGTTTGCATACCAAATTTCAGGTCATTCTCAAGGTCACTGACCAAAAACCACAAAATCATTAAAATCAAATCACAATTTTTTAATACATTTGAGGGGAGACAATTTCATGTATCAACTTTGATCTCAAGGTCAATGTGGCCCAAAAATCAGGATGTTATTGAAAATATTTTTTCATGAGTGGATGAATTAGGGGGACATATTGTGTTGAGTTCCAAAGTAGAGGTTAAAAGGTCAATGTTCAAGATAACTCAGCCTGAAGTTCAGCAGTTGAGAATCTTGATTCAGCATTATATTCCAATTCAGAGTTGTGGAATGTAGGGTACAAAATGACAGCCAGCTATTGGCTAAAAGCAGGCCAAATTTTCACACGGCAGGCAATGTGAAAAAAGGTTTGCTAAATAAATTGAAAGTAAAAAATGCAGGCCATAATTCCCTAGCCATTTGTGACCATATCTTGCACAATGAAAGTATTTATTTCTGTTCACGAAATTTATCGCCAGTAACATCATAAACGAACTGAAGTAGAATAACCATGTTGACCAGACATGTGCTGGTCGATATCTTCCGGTGTAAGGCAGGGGAGACTACCCAAGTTATGACCCTTGAATGATACCTGATTGTGGTTCCGTTTCTTGATAGCGAGACTGCTTTGACAGCAAATGTCTCAATAAAGCATAAAACTAGCGAGTTTTCGACTGGATCAAAGTTTTGCAAGCTGAGAAACATGAAGGGCAAGAAGTCAACATTACAGCTTCTGTTGCATCCTAGGTAAAAATTACAAATAGGTGTTAAATGGGGATCGCCAGCCACACTATGCGGCGCTAGTGCTCCAACAGATAAAGAAGATGTGGCATCATAAAACGAACAAATACAATGTTGTTACATTATGACGTTCTTGCCTTTGTGCACCATTTACCTCTTGGTACACGTAGCCACCTGGCGTCAGTTCGAGCTGGCGAACCCCTTGACTATTTTTGTCTGAATTTGCACTGGTTAAGGACAATATCTGTCCTATTATAAAAACAGCAGGTGATGTTAAATTTGACCTGTGATTTTTCTCTGAAGAAAAGTTTCCTATTTCGACCCCTGGGAAGGTGAACAAACTCATAATACGGTCATGGCAATTCATGTTGAGATAGCGCGTCAGTTCTAGAATTTGCATTCTGCCCTTTGGATATACCTAGCCCCATATTAATTTTGCAGTCAACAAGTCAAGTGTTGTTGAATTCACAAACTAGCCAATGCTACAGTTTGGGAAAGCTAATTGTTTCACTACAAAATGAAAATATCTTTGTTGTGCTGGCACTAGTAGTGCTGTCTCACTGAAACACCCTGCCATAGGCAGACATGATGCTTCACCCGTCACATTATCCTGACACCATGACTGGATAGACTAGTCCTTGATCTATCCTCTTAATGCTGAGCACCAAGTTCCAATTTTTAAGTCTTGGGTATCACTTGACCAGTGACTATAATCATACGACCTCTCACTTGTAAGGAGGATGCTCTATCCACTAGACCATTGCAGTGCCGTGAAATGAATCCAGGGGCTTGTTACTTACAGCGACAGTATGCATTGTTGTGGACACAGACTCGAATATGAAGGGAACTCGTTGAGGTTGCTGAACAGTAGGCTTTGAGGCTGAAACCTGTAGAGAGACAAGTAACAATTAGTATTCAGATTTATTTCCCTTTTTGATATAGAATCAAGTGAGAAGATCAGTGGTACTCAAGCACCATACAGCCCATCCTCACAAGCCAGGATTGATACACTGGCTTAGTGAGTTCTGGATATAAACAGATCAAGAGGTTTCTTCTAAATCAAACCAATCAATGAACTTGCTCAGCTAAGCTCATTATGTCAATCTGCTACCATGTTTGAGAGGTGACAGGTTTGAATTTCATCGCTTGCCAAACTGCTTTGATGTCAGGCTGAAGTTGACATTGTGAATCAAAGCAAAACCATAGGCTAAGGCTTGGGATACCGACATGCTAATTCAAAACAACTGTGAGGGGATGAAATGTATGGTTATATAATAGAGGCAATGATCCAAGATCTCATTCGATTCACCAAAAACGTCCAGATAAACCCTCTGCGAGGAATTGGAATTTACCTGGACTTGTGAAGATGCAAACAGCCTGGTCACCACTTTATCTCTGGTCATCAACCTCGTATATTCTGAAAGATTACATGATCTTAGGTTGGTAAAGTTAAAGATGTCATAAGTCTCAAACAGTTAGTGTTTTGCAGTCTAATAGAGATTTAAACTACATTTGGGGTAGATTTCCTCGTTTCTTCTTTCAGTTCCATAAATATTCTTAGCAAACCCTGCACAGAAAAATATGAGGGAGCAAGATAAGTCTTCGTAGTTCTGAAGTTTAGAAAATGATAGATTTCAGTTTGTTTGTATTCCATGTAAAAGTTCTACTCACCAGCATGATGGTTAACACTATCAGAATACCAACCATGAAGCTCACAACTGTGTTTAACCAGAGAATGCACTGAACCTGCAAGGAAATGTTATTTATTTTATCAGGTTTAAGACAACATGAAATGTTCAGAATTTCAGTCCTGGTTGAGACTGTTTACTAATGGATTATATGTGAGATCCATATAGTATATTCTCAAATTATTATTTTCCTGTGGGGGTAAACTTGTAGTAGGCCTGCTGGGCAATTACCTTGGCAGATTAAGTTTAGGCTATCCATAATAAGGAGGTTCAACAATAGGTGAGGAGGTATAGGTTGAAAGGCATTTTCATTTCATTTTATTTTATCATTTTGGCAAATGTTATTTTGAGAGAGCTTTTATGACATAAGATTTGAAACTGGTTATAACTCAGAAAGTAGTATATGATAACATTGTTGAAACATTGAAACAGACCAGTATTGGAATAGATATGGCAGCAAACTCAGAATTTCAAATTTAAAAAATAAAAAAAATAATTGGTGCTACTGAGGTGATAGGCAATGGCAGTCAGGACAGGAACTCATTCATTTTATTTGTAACATCATGCTTGCCTTGAGCTTATATATTTGGATAGTACCTGCATTATTGGGACAGAGGTGTCTAATAGATCCTGGGAGATTATATGAGAATTTCAGTTATTTGCTTTCTTCTAATTTGATGACTCCACTGGGTGGGCATAATATCAATATTCTTTGCTATTTTCTTCTATTGTGCACCTAAATCCCCAAATGCATAATTAATGGCACTAGACAATTGGTGATTGAAATGTGTTGAAGTTTACACAATATATAAACAATAAATTTGAAATAGATCTAATTCAAGGAATGTTCTGATGCCCTCATCTTTAGCCTCAATTTCAATACCAGCCTCTTAGTGGCAAGCGTAGGCAGCTAGTTTATATCATATAGCCAACTGTGGCAACCAATGAAAATTCATCTGTCACCTGGTGATGTAGTATGTACAAGTTAAATTATGAGAATGTATATATGACATTGTCAGATTTTACTAGTTTCAAGTGCGGAGAAATATAGGAGAAGGCAGAAATGCCCTGGAAATTTACTTTTAGCTTGACCGAAGTTCACAATTTTACAGTCTGGAGACAGTATCTTCAACATATTCTGTCCCAGGATTTGATCTCGGAGTAGTATTTACCAGGCCTTCAAACATGTTAACATATTTGTTAACACCTCAGGCTCTTTACATGCATCACACATCTCAGTGGTTCAGTGCCCTTGTGTATTCTCCATGTAGTTTGGTCAACAAGTACAATTCAATTCTGAAAGTAAACAGAAATATTTTAGATAAAAAGTTGTCCTTTTTCGATGTTTATATTTTTTTCTTCCATCAAGAATATAATTATTTCCCAAATTTTCATATACCACAATGACTGGATATAACAAAAATGAGTTCTATACGACCTACAATGATCTACATACCACTCCTCTTATATCTTTATCTATAATATTGTACATAAATTTTTAAATCTATACGACCTACACTGATCTACATACCACTCCTCTACTATCCTCTACTACATTGTATATCTTCATGAGACGAAGACGACCACTGCTAACTATGCCACTGTGATGTAGGCACATTCCTTTCTTTTGAAATACATGTGGTACCAGATTTTAAACTAAAGAGAAATCTCCGTTTTCAATCAGAATAGCTATCATTTCATACTATTGCAGCATGCTGATTAGGGAGTAGATTTCTATGTATGCTGGGTTGAATTTTGCATTTTGAGGGGGATCAAGTTGTCACAATTATTACCAATTTAAGCAAAAAGATCATTTCTTGGAATAAGGAGATAATTTGTTGCATATTTACCATTCACACCAGTTATCATTGACTACATATCTGCCCTAAGCTGCAGAAATAGAATGAAATGGGAGAATATGAACCACAAAAGTACGCCTGAACTCGCACTTCAATACACAGGCCAGAGGTGCCATGAACCTATCATCTAGGAATCAAGGGATCCATTAAACATTTCTCTAACACTAGTAAAATAGCATGGGATGTCCTGCATTGAAGTCATCAACCAGGCAGCTCTCCCTTCATCCATGTTGCTACTATTCTATAGGGACATGTTTCAGCTAACTTCTTGTGTGGGGGAGGTGTACTTCAGGGACGATCAGGTCCAAGCCAGTTTCCTCGAGAAAAAAAAATCTAAATGTTTCCTTTCTTATGAAATATACATGTAGCTAAGGATTCAAACGGTACTCGCCCATGCCAACTGGGCGTAAGATATTGTAAATCTCCAGCCTCTTCTCCACTAGATGGGCCTCACATAGCTAAGATTCATAGCGTCTCCCTTCCCTCAACGCTATGCCGATGACAAATACATTTCCCTGGTGGTAACTCGAACATCTCCATGGCGCACTTAATATTATTACCTTTGCGCCCTATTGGACCTTCATTAACTTGAGAAAATGGGCCGCCATGGATAAAAATACCATGATCGATGTTGTGATCATCATCCCCTGTATATGGGGTCTATTATGACGGAAATGCCCATCTTCTTGACCCTCGATTTCAGGTGATTTTGAGGCTCCATAGGGATAATTTTAACGTCTGTAATTAATTTTTGACCGACGAATGGCCATTTAGTCTGCCATTTCTGTATTTTTATTCATGGCGGCCCATTTTCTAAAGTTAATGAAGGTCCAATAGGGCGCAAAGCTAATAATAAGTGCGCCATGAGATGTTCACGTTACCACCACGGAAATGTATTTGTTGTCAGCATAGCGTTGAGGGAAAGGAGATGCTATGTATCTTAGCTAGGCCTCACAGTCAATCTTGATTTCCCAGTCAAGAAATTGGGTATTTTAGTGTTCTTGTGCAAATTTTATTACTCATACGATGTTCTTAATCCGTAAATGTTTCAGTTTCGTTCTCAGAAACTAAAACTTATCGACTTGAAGCTAAAACTTAAGTTATTAGGCCTACCATTCAATGACCCCCCCCCCCCCCGCTTTTTACACAACAAGGAATTATTTACCTCGTTTTGCCTGTCGTAGCGAGTGTAATCTACAGGAAGTACTGTACGACTGGGTAGTCTGACAAATTAAACCTTCATCCGGGCGGATCGCCACATGTCACAGACAGTGCATGTTGTTTTTGTTGTTTAGGTTCGTTTTCTGTTCCTGGCTTTGCCTTCGTAGATCGGGACTTTTTCTGTTAGAGCTTGACATCTCGAGCGCATGGCACCAGCCTTTGAATCAGCATACCCCCTGCAGCACCGACATCGGACTTCCAAAATATGAAATAAATCGATTTGTCTGAGCTCGAAAACCTGGAAGATGTGGTTCCGTCAGTCAAAGCGTGGTTCAAGGGACGTAACTCGTAATTCATCTCCTCTCAAAAACGCACGTAACTCGACACCGACAACCATCATTACCTCCAATTAAAAAAGAGTTCTTTCTATTTGCCTCAATTTTTAATGTTACAATATTGGTCCATTTTAAAATGGTACAATGATGGTACAATACACCGAAGATGGCTATTCTTACCCTCAAACAAACGAGAGTCAATGTAGGACCGACATTGGAACACCGAAGAATGTAAATCACAATGTACCGTCACCAATATGTTCCAATAGATAATGTTATATCGTTGGCAACATCATGGTCCAACATAAATTGTTACATTGCTGTAACACTCAGTGGTACACGAATGTACCACTAAATATCGGTGTCATATTGTGGGGAAAACGCGTGTGTACTTTAGTTGCAAATGGCTTCAGACTATTTTGACAGTGATAACTGTGAACCAATCACTGATGTGCTATCTATGCAAATGAGAATATGGAATTGGTACCCAAACAGAGACAGCCACTCACCATGTATGCACGGTCCAGATAAAAAATTTGTATATAACAGAAAATGTAGATAAAACACAAATATACAGTCTCGGACAGAGCTTAAACAAGCAATAGGTGTCTTCCCCTAGACAGAAGCAATAGGAACAACAAATTAAAGTTGATTGACGAAGGCATTCAGAAGCTGTCCGACGAAAAAGATTGAACAAAAGGGAACTTTGCATTTTAGGAGATTTGCATATAATAACAAATGTAGATAAAACACAAGTATCCAGTCTCGGACAGAGGTTAAAAACAATAGGTGTCTTCCCCTAGACAGGAGCAATATAAACCACAAATGAGAAGTTGATTGACGAAGGCATTCAGACGCTATCCGACGGAAAAGATTGAACAAATGGGAAATTTGCATATAACAAGATTTGTCAATAAAAACCCAGTTCCCAGTTTCGCACATCCACTGAAAAACAATAGGTGTCTTATCCTAGGCAGGACCAATGTCCACCATAAATTTGAAGTTGATTGACAGAGTCATTTAAAAGTTATCCGATGGAAACAAAAAGTGAGCGGAAGCGGAAGAAGAAAGAAAATCAAAGTACTGATGTCGGGTTTACTTGCATCAGAGGGGTTTATTAGTCCCATATTTGTGATCATTTAAGAGAGGAAAGGTGGTGTTCGCTTTACATAAGGAATCTTCCTCAAGCTGTTCGGTTTGTAGGGCCAAACTTTCACTTTTATCAAAATGATATGAAATGGACCATTTTGTACAGCCTATACATGCTGAATTACAAGACACGAAATAATGAAGGGCTGCAGATGCACGAAAACGGATTTATGGCGCACCATAGGTTCATTGGCTTATTTTCGTATTTTTATGCACTTTTCGGTGCAGATTTTCTTTTTGTTACAAAAATAGGACACCTTTATCCAAAACCAATTTGAGCAACAAATAATTCTGAAATATTCAGTCTAAATAAGCTGTGTGTATCAAAAATGCATTGAAGACGATTCCCTATATCTAAAGCTAACACCACCTTTGTGATCTTACAACAAAAGTTCCACGGATCGGTTGTCGATGGACCATGAAGAATGGCGTGACTGCAATATAGAAGGTTTTTGTGGATACATCTCTATAGGATGTGTATGCGCATTTTTATCTAGAGCATAAAACTTCGACTTTTGTAAAATGTGGATACGCATCCTATATAAGAGATGTATCCACATTGTATCCACATTTATATAATTTCCATACTTATTTAATCTGTGAGAAAATGAATCTACTAAAAGTACATCCAGACAAGAAAATCTTCAGACGTCGCAATCTCCGACAAGTTCAGAAAATTCGCTATTCTCCTACTCCACGATCATTTTTCTAACAACTCTTGACTATAAAACAAGATACTGTCATACTCATAGTGTTATTTTAAATGTTAACTAATCACGGTTTTACAGAAATGCCTTTAAATTCATATGGATTGGAAAGAAAAACTATAAATCTAGAAAACGAGCCGATCTTATTTAGTTTCATTGAATTCGTATGTCGTGTAAAAAGTTTACTGATTGGTTGAATAACGTGTGGGCGGAGCCAATATGTACTGTTCAGCCAATCAAATTCACGATTACTTGTACTCTGGCAAATTCAGACTTGGGATGAAAGTTCAGCGTTGACGGGATCGAAATATCGTATCTCTTTCTCATCCATACCAGCAAAAGGAAAACACCCCAGGTTTTTATTCTTTGTAACCATAATCAGATATATATAAAAGAGTTTTGTGCAAAAGTGCCAGTCGTTCCTATTTCGTTTTGTTGAAGAAGATCGACGGAGAAGACACGTCTGACACTTGAAAAAATAACGAAATCTGTCCCAAACACTTTCGCCAAAATTTCTGCCAGAGTTTTGTCGCAATTTTATTCAGTTCTCATGCTGATAATTGATCAAGTAAGGTGGAAGTAAAATGTGGATACATCACCAAAATCATGTGTATCCACAATCGGGAAATTTCTTGTTTTCGGTGATTTTAAAATGTGGATACGCATACATAATTATCACGTTCAATGCACAAGCTACCGTGCATTGCACATGTGTATATGACTGTCAGACAGAAGTACGGTATTTTTTATGAATGCTGTAAGGGGCATCAAATGAGAACAGTCTCCGGGCAGGAGATCAAAACTACACATGTGCAGAAGAAAAGA